>LPNX010859439.1:412147-516154 GCA_001517045.1 Pseudotsuga menziesii | reverse complement strand
CACTCGTCTCCTCCTAGTTTGTAACTATAAAGCTAGTTTATTCTTTTTTCAAGATTTTCAAATAACTGAAAAAGACCAAAAAAAATAAAAAAACCAAAAATATGGACAAGGAAAGATGTTATCTTTAGCAGCTGTCGAGTTGTGTCGCCTTTGAATAGAGCACTATATATCACATCCATTGGTTGGGTTATAGTTTGACTTAGGAGCTGTACTCGTTTATCTGATTTTATCTCCACCGACTGGTTAAGCTTCCAGTCCCTATGGAGCCTTTGTTGATGCCTCCTATGTCACAGAGATGTCCCAGTTTGTATATCGATTCTATGTTGCCTTCATTCAGTCACCATACACCATTATGCTCTTGTTCAAAGGAAGTTGAAACCTGTGTCAGCCATTCCTCAGTTATATTGACTGTGCATGTTGGCTATTCCCGGTATAGTTACTGGTTCGTGCACCTTATGATCGAGTCCTTCCACATTAGACAGCTTTGCTGAGTACCTCATGTTGGATGATGGGGGATTCCTTAATGCCCTCCTTCCAGCGGATTTCATCCCATCGACTTCAGATCATTTATTCTAGGATTGGAATCTAGAGTCCTTTTGAGTGCCTTGAGACTTGCAGTCATCAGTGGCAGGTTCTCTCGCCATCGACAGTTTCTTGGGAATACATCAATGTCCCCTGATTGATGGATTCTCTCAAGTGTTCAACCTCAACACATCTATTCACACTTGTTAGTTTGCACTCTAGTACCTTGATTCCCATTTTCATTATCGGTGGGCAATCTCGCGTCTGTTAACGGTATACATCAATGACCGGTAATCAGACGATGGACTACTATGTTCAACCTCGACAACTCTATTCACATAGTAGGACATGTACTCATAGCAGTTTGTGTATAAGACCTTCCAGACTGGTGGCATCTCTTATATGCTACCTCCTTGATCGTGCTAGTGTTCATGAGATTTCAGCTCTCGGGACTTCATTACAGTGTATGTCAGATATTTCCAGCCACTATGGAGATCTTGATCTATTGTATATCTTCAGCCATTTTGGACACCATGGTCATTTGTATATCTTCATCATGGAGATTCTAATCTATGTATATTGTACGTGGTGATGACCACATATGTGATATCATGTATTATGCCAATTCATGTCCATTGTACTCTTATGTATCCGGGACTGCTATATGTACTTGCAGTTATATGCAGAGTTGTATCATTGTACTATGCTGATTGGGTGGTTGGTATTCCATTTGGTATCCTTCATCACTCCACTTTTGGGATGGACTTATAATGTATTTCAGCCATCGTATGAACCCTCTGACCTCACACATTAGGGGGCATCTGTTATAGCAGATTTCACCACTCCAGGTGAATCACACTTTGTATGGCCTTCCCCTGTCCCGCTACAGACTCTTTAGACCCCATGGACCATATTTTATCCTTTGATGTTTCCTTGATCATCCCTAAAACTATATGAAAAATGATATACGCGGCTTTTTACCCGATAACTGCGTACATACGCAGGTTTGACCCATATAACCACGTACATCAGGATGTGTGCATAATCCAAATCCTTTTGGAGTTTTCCTTGCCATGGATCCGACTCATTTGACTCCTGGCCTTCCATATGCCTTGAGATCGCTCAGATTCGACCCTTCATTAGCCCTTGTGAAGCTATATAAGGAACCCCTTGGTACATTGAAGGGATATAGAGAGATTGAAAGCAAAGAAACTATAGTCCATTGTTGTCGGAATTTATACTTGAGTCTGCATCCCTTTGTCCCTTTGGAGCACTTTTGTGTTCTTCCCAAGCTTTCCTTTTGCTAGTAAGCTTGCTATCGTGAGATGGAGGATTGAGGTGGTGGAGGCTCAAGTGGGGGATTCAGTTTCTCCGGTTCGCAGATGTGCCGTCAGAGGTTGTATCTATCTTGTAATCTCTTATTTATATTAATAAGAGCTATCTTTTCCTGTCCAATGATGTGTATTTGATTTAATATTGTATCCATTGGAATATGTCAAATTCTTTTACATTATTGAATATATATGCTAGAATAGATCTAACACCATGATATCTAGTATGCTTGTATTGTTTACTTGTTGTTGAGGAAGTATTATATCAATTCAAGCTGAAGATTGGAAAGCTCAATGGGGATCTACTTCAACCGTCCAGAATAAGGTATGAGGTCTGATCCTTTAGTGTTAGACATTTTATTTCTATTGCATATTGGGAAAGATTGATTTCTGGAGTCAAAGTTGTCTATTGTGGTACCCCAAGCCATAGGAATTTCTCTCTGTAACAGCGAGTTGTTGTGGATACATTCGCACACAACATTCAACATATGAAAAGGTAAAATGGAAAGCTGGTTGGATAGTGAATGCATCTCATGTCATGCCCATCTATAGTGTTTAGGAAACCTTCAATCCATAAGTGTCCTTTTGTGTGCCAACATATGAAGTGTCGGCACTCGGACAAAGAAGTGCCATTTGGGTTGATAACAGATGCCCCCTAATGTGTGAGGTTAGAGGGAAGATGGCCAAAATACATTATAATAATTATCTTTGGAGAACTCATAAAACCAATGGAGCAGAGGTAGTACCTGAAACAAATACATAATAATGTTATATACAAAGTCATATCTGAGGATGCTATGTTCAATATACTAGAACACTAGCTCCTTTAAAATGTTTGATTACATCATATAATACGGGTACAAGACCATGTATATTACAAAGGTGGATCGAAGCCACAGTATACAATAATGATGAGTCTTCAAAGATCTGGAAGCTGTGTAAATGGATAGAACATAATCTTGCGCAACTTAGTTCATAGATAGAGAACTAAGGTCTTCATAAACAATCCCAAAAAGAACCAGTACAATCCAAGCCATGTGAATAAATGTAGGTTGAAGTTGAACATGGAGCGGATTCAACAGATTGTCAATCAATAGGTGATAATCGACAACTGAAGCAAAGGGATTCACCAATAATGAAAGTGAATCCTGAGGTATGATAGTCAAAACTCTAGGTCTTCGTCGTCAGGAAGTGCTAATGTGAAACCATACTATGATAAGGAAGGAAATAGATCCTCCAACGGATCACAAGAGTGACTAGGAACTGGGTAAAGGAAGGGAGACACAAGTGATAACAGATACAACAATGATGGGATCAGTATATAGATCAGACATTGAGTTAAGTCCTTGAACAATGAGCACGACACAGAGATGACCCAAGGAAGATTTTAACTTTATAGATAGAACAACTAGACTTATCTGTCATGTAGGAGACATGATCAGATTCCCTAGGTAGAACTGACAAGAGGAGGAGTAATAAACTTGAAGTAATAGCTGAACTGAAAGTGAACACTGAGACATGGGTATCGAAAAAAATAGAGAGTGCTATGTTCAAGGATGACATGCTGCCACTAACTGAAAACCAAGAGAAAAATTCTTCCTTTCCTTCCCTGTTAAATTTTAACGAGTCCAAGAAATTCAACTCGGATCTCTCTTCATTTTTTAACAAGCTTGAAGAGAAGAGAGAATAATGCTTGATAGTGTCACTGATTCATGGATTTAATGAGCTCGAACTAGTACATGCTCAGTTGGTGTTTTCACATTTAGAGAGTCTGAAAACTCTAAAGAAGACTCCAGGGGGGTCCTTTTTCGTCCAATTTAGTCTCCTAAGCTCGGAAAAGTATAAAACATACCACAGAAGAATTCTCTTAACTTCCGTAGAAGAAAAGGTGAACCTTTTTCGTACTTAGTCAGGGAGGTACGAAAAAGGTTAAATTACCACCTACCCAATGCTCCTTCAAGAGCAGCATATAGATTGAGTTTTACGAGTGTGAAGGAAAGCAAGATCACTCGGAAAGATCCATTTGAGTATGAGAAATGGGTCTTACAACAATAAAATCGATGCCTTGTTCTTTAGTGTTTAATGAGCATGACAAAGACATAAAGTACACTCAGAATATTTTTCATGTTGTAGGTCCAGAGCACGAAAAAGAGAAAACTAAGCTCATACTGGGTGTTTCTTTTCTGTCAATTTAGTCCCTCAAGTCCAGAAAAGTGATAAACCTATGCCTGAGAATACTCTTCTCAATTTCGTAGAAAAGAGAGTGATCCTTTCTCGTATTATTCTGCATGGTCCGAGAAAGAGATAACCTACAACCAATGCAGATTCCCATTCACATATTCTTAACGAGCTTGAATGGACAAGTTAACTCGCCAGTCAAGTCTATTTTGAGGAGCCATACATAGGCCTAAAGAAACTCCATAAAGGTGGGGAGTCCTATAAAGGGATAGCTTGTAAAAAGAGACCAAAATGAGGCTCCATTTGCTGTGAAAATTAGCTACAAGAATTCCCCTATACCTAAGACAGCTGCATCATGAGTATCGAAAGACAACATTGGTTATAAATGAGGATACTCATGAGAGGAAGGCCCTATCCATGGAAGAACAATGGTAAAGGCAAGGAGCTAATGGTTTCAAATACCATAGTCCATGGTTAAAATGTTGATTGCTAAGTTTAAGATGGAGTAATTATATATGAAAAATGCATGTGAAACGACAAAAAACCACCCTATATGAGCAAAAAACACCTTAAAACCATGATAAACCTATTACAAGGAAAAAAAGAGATATGGTATTAGTTTAGTGAATTATGAACTATAGGAAAAAACCCACTTGAGAAATTTTATTTCTATAAATAGTTCAAAACATGAATAAAACTCACCATTTTGAATTTTAGCCATAAAAGAAAAGTTTTCACCTCTACCTTCAGTTGATCGGTGTGGAAAATCCGGTGGACCAAATCCAATTCCGCAAGTGTCAGGTAAGACTACACCCCAAGCTCTTCAATTTGATCCTAGCAAATTTCAAATTTGAGTACAAATTTTATATTTTTGGGCACCCTTAAGCAAGGAATGTTGTGTACATGGGTTCGCTATATTGAAACTCACGTACACGCGTTCTGTATGCGGGTTTTCCTGAAGGACAGTCATGTACAGTACGCGACATGCCTAACTAGACAGTTGCGTACGCTGCGTGAGGGGAAAAAGTAGTCGTTTGGGTCAAAATTTTGAATTTTTTCATGAAACTAATGGTTTGCAATGTTTATTTTACTAGGTTTTAAGATTGTGCTTGAGTGGGGGGAGTGTGAGCATGAGGATATGGACCAAGAAGCACTCCAAAGTTCCTCCACTATGAATGTTTTGCGGTCAAGTGGGTTGTTGAAATTATTTTGCACATCACCTATGCGGGCCAATGTCCGCTTGCTAGAGTTCATGAAAAAATACTGGGATCATGATTTAGGCATGTTCGACCTTCAAGGTGAATCCTTGGAGATTACTTCAGAGGATATATATTTCATTGGCGGTCTATCATGACGAGGAGCTCTAATCAATTTAGAGGGCACTGGCAGAGGTGGTGACCCTCTGAGTGTCCAAAACTACATTGATATATATATTGCGCACTAGGTACCCAAAAGAGAGGGAGTTGCATCCCTATTGTACACATACGTGATCTTTCTCTACAGGTATTGACAAGTACCATAGTGAGGGTTGCGGGATCATCTTCTCTTCATCTCGCTACACGGAACCAGATGAGGTTGGTAGTGGATTGAATGTAGGGGGGCCTGTATGATTGGTGCTCGGGAGTTATCCCGATTTTGAGAAAATAACTCTTGGACTGCAAGAGAGGAAGGAGGAAGAACTTTGGATATTCTAGCATACTAGTTGCCTTCTTCTTCTTAGAGAGTGCCAGGATTGAGCCCTACAGTACCCCTACCAGTTCGTTCTCCTCGTTAGCCTAGGCTGAGTAGATGGGGAGATATCTTCTTCCGCCAGGGAGGAGGTGGCTCAGTGTAGAGTGTATATGAAGATAACTTCTACTTTTGGTGGGAGCGGCAGTTGCCAGCACTGGAGCAGTTTCCATATGCGGGGATGGATTTCCATGGTGATCCAGACCTTGTCCTCCCTCCAAGAGGAGCATGGGGAGAGCTAGGTAATTTTTATTTTCAAGTTTTTAAAACTTTTATGAATTTTAAATATATAGATATATACATATGTATAAGAGTTCTAATCCTATAAACATGTCGAAATGAAAATATTGGACCAGTCTTCCCTGAAGGGCATCCGCGCATGTATGTGCATCCTGTCTTAGGAGAAGACAAGGGGCTAATTTGGTTTCTAGAGGGGAAGATGGCCAGGCTTACCCAGAGAGTACCCACCTTGCGGATAGAGCACATCCCAGCCATCATGCAGGAGTTTATGGTTGGAGTTCCACCTGTCTGGATATGACTTTTGAGACGGGTAGCTAGAGCAGTTTTAGTATACATAGAAGTTGTTGAGGATGCTGAAGCCGAAGAGGCTGAAGAAGCCAAAGTATAGGGAGACCGGGGGGACCAAGGTGGTCCAAGTGAGCAAGGTGGTCCTGCTTAGATCTAGGGCATTTGATGGACTATGATCCATATTTTGTATATTTTTTGTATATTATATAGTTATGACTGGATCTAAGGATCAGAGACTCGACCTATCTATAGACAGATATTCACACACACACACACACACACACACATATATATTGTCGGTTATTTACAAATGTTTCTTATGTGTATGCTGTATATTTTTATAAAAAATGTGTTAAATTCCAATCCAAGATGTAATTAGTGTATGCATCAGTTAATGAATTCTGATTTCTTGGAATATGATTGAATGTAATGAATTCAAAATTTCTTTCCAATAACCTAACTTGCATAAACTGACGCAATAGAATAGGGTTCTGCACCTGATAAACTCGATTGAGCTAGGAAAACACCAGTTGAGAGTCCAGTTGAACTTCCAGCTGAGTGATACCACATGACAAAGCATCCCATAGAAGCTCAATTACAACCCTATACTCAGCGACATTATTAGAAGAAGGACCTAAGCAAGCGCCTCCTGAGGCAACTAACTGTCCTGAGGGAGAATAAATGACCCATGCATGCTAAAGCTAGATTACAAGTGTGGCGACTGGCACCATCAATGAAACCTACGAACCTCTCAGAAGACATTTGAAACAACCAGAATATGGTATAAAAAATGCAAACTGACAAACTAGTGTACATAAAAATACATAGAATAAAATACAAGAAAAAGCGCTAAGCCTAAGCATAGTACTTTTTCAGGTAGAGCCCAATTCTAGGCTCGGGTAGCTTATTCCCATAAAAATCAATTAACTCATATGCGCCCTTCTTTAAGACCTTCGACATGACAAAAGGCCCCAACCACATGGCCTTGAATTTTCCTGCCCCCAAGGGTTCTTTGTCTTGGCCCCAGAGTAAAATAAGTTCCCCCTCAGAGAAAATTCGAGGCTTGACTGACTTATCATATTGTATTTTGACCCTATTTTTGTGAGCTTGATTTACTGTCAGCGCATCTCTATGTTGCTCATCAAGATGTTCTAAGTGTATTAGACGTTCTTCAAGCTCTGTCGTATTGGGTAACACATGAATAGATATTTTCAAAGATGGGATTTCACAGTCAACCGGGGTAACGGCTTCCACTCCATGAATGAGTTGAAAGGGGGAGAAACCCATAGCAGTTTTTACATTAGTTCGGTACACCCAAAGTGCGGGTATAGCATGATATTCCAGTTAGAACAAGCTGCATTAATAGTATGTTTGAGGATAGTCTTCAAAGTTTTATTAACAGCCTCAACCTGACCGTTCACTTGAGGATATTACGAAGATGAATGTTCTTGTCTGAATCCAAGCATAGTGGTTAGCTCCGTCATCATGCTATTTTGAAAATGACTGCTATGTTTAGTGACAATCACCTTGGGTATACCAAATCGTGCTATAATCTGATTGAACACGAAGAAAGCTGTTGTTTCCTTGTCGGCTTTAAAGGTGGGCATTGCCTCTTCCCATTTCATAAAATAGTCCATAGCGACAATGATATATTTGTGCCCCCTAGCCGAGGCTAGGTTACATGTCACATAATCAATCCCCCACTTCATGAAGGGGCCCACTGAGACAACAGGAAATAACGGAGTGGGATGTGACCGCATTTTTCTGGTGTAAAGCTGACACGGATGACAACGCTTCACGGCTTCCCCACAATCCTTAAAGATCATGGGCTAGAAATAACTGACACGTAGTATCTTCTGGGCCATTGCTAACCCAGATAAATGACCCCCACATGCTCCACAATGAGAATCATTTAGGACAATCTCCGCTTCCTCATGGGTAAGACATCGATGCAAAATGGAATCTACCCCTCTATGATATAAAGTATCTCCTATGATGAAGTAGTTCTTAGCATGAAGGTGTAATTTACGTCATTCCTCTTGTGAGGAAGCTGCATGATACTTCAAAGTATGGAGATATATAATTATATCTCCGTACCAAGGGTCAGAGGTGGATATCAAGAAGATATGCTCATATGGGAATGAGTCTTCTTTAATGACTACATCTTCTTCAGTTGGAAATTATGCTATAAGCTCAACAAAAACTAAGGATTTTTTAGACTTAACGAACTGGAAATCCAAGTCAAAATCTTAGAGAATGACTATCCATTTGTTGAATTTGCCTCCAACAATCCGTTGGGACAAAACATATTGAAAAGGATTAACATCTGCCACTACTGTTGTATTCCTTAGTAAGATGTAGTGACGTAATCTCTGAACAGCATAGACAGTTGCGAAGGCCAATTTCTCAACGTGGGAGTACCTGAGTTCAGGTCTGGCTAAAGCAAGGCTAAGATAGTAAACGACATGCTCCTGGAGCTTATCATATTCCTGGACGAGGACTACCCCGATGGTTGACTCGAATGCGGCCAAATACAATATAAAATCCCTAGAGTAATTTGGCGGACGCAGTAAAGGTGCCGACAACAAATATTTTTTCAATGCCTCGAAAGCGAGTTGTGTAGTTTCATCCCATACAAATGGGGTGTCCTGTTTTAGAAGGCACATGAAACCCTTGGTAATATTGGCATAGTTTACAATGAAATGTCGGAGAAAATTGGAATTTCCCTGTAGACTCTGAAGTTTCCTGATAGAACTAGGAGGAGGCATATTTACAATGGCCTCTACGTTTAATGGATCCACCTGAATGCCCCTATTAGAGACAATTAATCTGAGTAGTCTCCCTTATTCAACACAGAACACGCACTTGTGGGGATTCAAGCGGATCTTATAGTATTTGCATTGCTCAAATATCAACCATAGGTGATCTGGATGGTCAATCCTCTTACGAGAATGTCTAGGAAGATCATCTAGGTAGGGTTCAACAATGGCTTTGATATCATGGAAGGCAAATTTCATTGCCCGTTGGAAGGTTGCCCCAGCATTTTTCAATCCAAAGGGCATTTTTTTGTATGTGAAGGTACCCCAATGACAAATGAAAGCAGTTTTATGTTGGTCTTGTGGTTTTATTTTAATTTGATTGTATCCAGAGAAACCATCCATAAACGAGAAAACTTCACTTCCCGCGCAAGCATCTATAATTTGATCTACAAATGGCGTGGGATAGTTGTCCTTAGGACAGGATTTATTCAAATCTTGAAAGTCAATACAGACGTGTATGGTCCCTTGCTTCTTATCAACAGGAACTGGGTTGGATACCCATTCTGTCAGAGCTATGGGATAAATAAAACCAGCTTTCAATAGTTTTTCAACTTCAGCCTTTACAGCCACTGCTTTACGTGGGTTAACAGGTCTTAAATTTTTCCGAATAGGTTTAGCGTCGGGGTATGTTCGGATCTCATGCTAAACTATTGGTGGATCAATTCTTGGCATCTCCTCATATGACCAAGCAAAAATGTCGCGGAATTCCTTGAACAAGGACGTATATATTGCAATCTCCTCAGGAGAGCAGTTTGCATCGATATGTATATTTTCCACAACTTCAAGATTTATAGAGATGTTGATAGGGATAGCAGCGAAAATATTTTCCATATTCCCCTCGGCAAACATTCCTTCCCTTGGTAAGGGATTGATGGGTGTATCAATATCATCTGTCAGTCTCATATGAAACTCTTGATTCTCTATCCTGCTTAGCTCTGGAGGAAAATAGGATCGATGATGAAGATCTTCGCAGATCTTATCGTGTTTGCACATGGATTCCAGACTGGCTTCATCAAAAGGTAAAACCATATCTAAACAAACCGTAGAATGCAAAGAGTTTTCTGCCCAAGCAGGCAAATAGACTTCTTCTAGGTCCTATGAGACTATGAGAGGGTCTGGAATGGGATCAATAGTGGTTTGAGTGATAGCTTGGTAAGCCACTTCCACTGCCGATAAGGGCACTTCCGGTTCTTGGGGGGAAGGGAGAACCCAAGGATCAGTCCTATCAACAACCGTGGCTATGGACTTCCCCACACTAGTAGAACCTATATAGTTAATCAGGGATGGAAGATCAAATGTGCCCATCAGTGATGCATACATTCCAGCCCCCAAGCTCTGTGCAGCAAGTTTGACCTGATCAACCAATGGCACAACTGACTCATTAGATTCCACGTGGCCTTTTTGAGTAAAATCGAGTTGGTCAAAAGTAACCAACTTGCCTTCATGTGGAAATACTACCACCTAAAATACGATCGACGCAATAGCGGACATGACATAATTTCAACTTCTTCCCAAAAGCAAATTATAGTCCAAAGGTGCATCAATCACTTCCACCTAAATAGACACTACTTTCCCTGCTAGCTTAATTTCAAAAGCCGATAGGATACCATGCAGACGGAATGACCTTCCATCGAAAGCAGTAAGTAGAGTGTTTGATGGGACCAGCTCTAGGGATCCAAGAGCTTTCCAACATGATAAGGACATAACGCATGTAGAATCACCCTCATCAACAACTGCACTTCCAATGGTCTTTCCACCATGGATGACATCTATTGATAAGGCTACATGGTAAGGTAGGCGAATTTTAACATCAGACAAGTGAAATTTCGCCATGAGAATCGATGAGTCCATGCTACCTAAGGCTACTAAGAGGGAATCCTGCTGGGTGGGACAGCTTTGTAACACCTCCAAAGCTGACATTGCACATGGGGTTTGGGCCAAGTCTTCAACCACAGAGTATTTTGAAGCAGCCCTAGCATTAGGGTTATGCAAGGCCTTCTTAAAGATACCTTTCGGTATCTTAGGCATAGTTTTAGCAGGATTCTCGATCGTGAGAGGGTTAGAATTTTCACCTATATCCTTACCCTTCTCAAAAGTCTCTTTTTCATAGTTTTTATTCCTAGTCTATAGCTAAGTCGAAGATCGAACCATGCTGATATAATTGGGGTCAGGGGAATTTGAAGTGCCCCCTGCTACATTAGAAGCTGAAGCAGAATTCTACCCTTGGGGAAAAGGATCCTTCATGACAGCCGGTTGTTGAGCTTTTAGCAGCTTCTGGGCTTGTTCCATAAGGGGACAAAGGTGAGTGAGGTGATCCTCATGGCACAACTTACACGGGAATTTCACCTTTTTATTTTCTTTCTTGCCCGCATTAGCACTATTTGCGGGTTTCTTCTTGGTTTGATTTCCCTCCCCTTTCTTTCCTCTCTTCTTCTTCCCACCGGGCTGTTGATTTCCCTTCTAAGAGGTCTATGCAAAAACATTTTCATTTTGGGGTGAGGGGGCAGCCTTTTCTGCCTCCACCGTAGAATGTTTGACGGACAGCTAATGGAGATTTTTGGCCAAATATTCTATAGTGGGAGAGTTTATGGACCCAACCACACCATCGGCATGGGGTCTAGGCTTAGGTTTCTCTACAGCGTGGGTAGGCCTCGGTGCCTCAGGGATAATCTCATACAAGATCCTAGATTGCGAATAAATCAAATCCAATTGTTGGGCCCTGAGAATGGCTTCTTCTTCATTCGTCACTCCTGAAGTGGATACGTCCTTAGATATGTAAGGAAACAGGGATTTAAGGAACCACTCTAGTAAAAAATCAGGAGGACTGGTTGCTTTAATAAGGCTCTTTCGCCTCCTCCACTCTTGGATGTGATCCGAGATATGGGTATCCTTGTTCTGCCTGAAGGTAGATAACAAGTCCGGTCCGAAGTCATATCGGACCGGAAGCTGAAAGTGGCTAAGGAATGCACTAGCCAAGTCAGAGAAACTACTGAACGCAGCAGAAGGCAATTCAATGTACCATTTTGTTGTAGTACTCATTAATGTTCTTTGGAACAGCCTCAACCTAATTGAATCTTCATTTAGCGAATTAGAAGACACCATAAATGAAAAGTGGTGGCATGAGCCCCAAGATCTTCACCAACTTTGCCCTTGAATTTTGGGATGTCAGATGGAAATTTGGTGGGAACAGGTGGCCATGAGGGGTCATGCCTCACTGGGTCGTTCATCAATTTAGACAAATATGGCAAGTTTAACGTTGCCAGGAATGGAAGCTTGGGTCAATCTGGAGCACTAAAAGTGCCAGTCTGGGGATTAGAGGGACTTACCCCCAAATTCCCATATGTAAAGGTGGGGTTTCCCCCTACCGCCAGTTGCAAAGTGGATGGATTACTTTGAAATAGATTCCATCTATAAGCCATAGGATTGTGGGTGGGAGGTGCAGTATAAGAGGTTCAGGCCGTCCCAGTCGAAAATTGGATTTGAAAAAAGGGAGCAGGTATCCCTCCATTAAACAACAAAAAGGGAGAGCTCATGAATAGGGCCGAGACCGGAGTTTGAAAACCTTTCCCATAAGAGGTAGTGTTTCCAAACTGCACTCCTACATAAGAAGGTGATGGGCCTACATATGGAGAGGATGGGGGAATATGCCCCCCATTCCAAGGAAATCCTTAGACAAAAGCCGAGGATCCTACCGGACCGCTCTGGGTAGTGTGTGTGAAGGAGGAAGGAATGGTAGGTATACTAGGATTCCTAGTAACCATGCCACTAGAAGCACCTGCTAGGCTTGTGGGAACCGGTGGTTGAACCACCTGACTCGCTGGAGTTAAGGGCATAGTAGGTATGCTAGATCTAGGGGCACTTACTGGGGGAGGTAGTACCCCTTCAGTCGAAATGGCTGAGGTGAAAACAAAAGAACTTTCTCCCATAGAAGACGTTATCCTGCCCACAGGGACACCTAAAATAGGTGAATCAAAAGGCCTAACCTAGACGATCACAGGATCATTTAAGTCAGTCAAGGGTGTATTAAAATTCCTTGCAAACTCATCATCCTACAAGTCTTCTATCTCAACTGTATTAAAATCAGAGCGGTTAGCCCTAAGTGCTGGTTCACCCGAAACTTCACTTACTCCTATCGGCTCAAATGAACCGTCTGTGTCCAATCTCCGCCTTTGAGGTGGAGGTTCCAATGTGATGAGAGGAGGAAGGTTTTTCAACCTTCGTGACCTTCTTATATGTTGGTCCTCCATGATTGTAAATTTGACAATTCAAACCCTAAGGTTGGCTAAACATAGACAAACCATAGAGCAATCACTATGAAAAATCCTAAAGTCTCAAAAGTCAGCAAGGGTAAAAGATATTCTTTCCCGAAGAAAGCTGAAGAATAGTTACTTGGCATCCTTGAAGAGGTTCTTAGGCACAAGCAGAGGAATCACCCACCGCCCTCCTACACTTTTAACAAGGGTTACCTTCCAAGCCCGTCCAAGGTGAACCAAAAATAACCTTTCGGTTTACCTATGTATGAACCCTAGATGTCAAGAGACTAGAGGCTACCTTAACTATACCAACAGTCTGGGGGGATAGTCGCAAGCTTGACTCGTATGCATGGGCAGGGTAGCTGAGCCTGAAACTCTATCTAGGATAGAATCCCTAGATTCGTAAAAGTCCTTATTTATGTTTCAACAAGGAATTAGAGGGTTATCTCCTCAGTCCATTGCTTCCACATAGCCTCATGCTTGACTCCTGTTTGAGAGGAGCTTCCTAGATACTATCGATAAAGAGAAGTATTTACCTATCAATAAGCCCACTATGTCTGAATTTTAAAACTTATGGGAAGTTTACACTTCCTACCCCACAAGTCTAGCCTAAGCTAGTAGGTGTATGGCCCTAAAAAATAAAAATTACTAATAAATTTTAATTATTGCGTTCATTTTAAGGGCTATTTTTTACTCAGATGGAAGTGGAGTGAAGGAATATGATGTTTTTGACTCGATAAGAAACGTAAAACAAAGTTGTATATTTCCAAAGCAAATTACCACTACTAAAAAACAAGCTTCTTTTCTTCTTTTTGTAAATATAAATTGATGAAAATGCAACGATAAAGAGAACTCTAAGACTATATTTTTGTAGTTTTTTGAGATTATATTTTAAAAAGTGAAAATAAAACTACTCTATGCAAAATCAAATTCAAAAGCTTTGAAATGTTTTCTTTTCACTTTTTTAAAATGCTCAAAGACTACTATGAACCTAAATGCACAAAACTTGAGTATGTTTGAATCAAGCTAACTGTATAAAGTAAGCAAAGTGAAGTAAATAGATTAAAAGACCAAGGATCAACCACCTAAAGAAGACTTGGAATCTCATCTTGGGCAGACACAATGAAAGAAAATCACTGAGATCACACAAAGGTAAGTGGCAAACCAAATACTATCTAAAAATAGAAAGGATACACAGTGCCTAGAACCCTGATCACTAATTCAGACAACAACACTTGAACCTATAACCCAAACAAGAAAATCCACTTCAAGTTGCTAACAGAAGACAATCCAAACAAAAAAAACTCAAGGGCTTCATAAGAAAGCACAAGTGTGGCTAACAAGGTCATCAAATTGACAGTGCAATGCTTATAAGGAATACCAACCAGCAAACAAACTTTATAAAGGGATAGGGACAAGCAAAACCCTAACCCAAAAATTTAATTACTCAGGATTGTACGCAACTGTGTACAAGGGAAACCCGCATACTGTATGTGACTATCCTAGAGAGAAACCCGCATATGCAGGCCTCTATACGTGACTATATGCAAGAGAAACCCGTGTACATTTATACAAGTAGCGAGTCTCTAGAACGAGAGCTCCTTCTTTATCGTGAACAAATTTCCTCAGTGTGTGATGTGGCATACAACCTCTCCTTTGGCGCAACTGATAGTGTGGTGTTTGACGTAGACAATGTAGACGATGGCGAGTTTCTTAAAACACAGGTCGTTCATCAGCGTGAACAGACTCCAGATGTGGTGCACGAATTGGCATGAGGGTGACCTTCTAGAGCATAGGTTGTTCATCATTTTAAATGCGTAGACTAGTGGCAAGTTCAAAAGAGGCCACAAACGATTCTAAAACATGAGTGCGCCTTCTTTAAATGTGTGGACAATGAGCAGCTTGGTGCATTGGTGATCCTTGCTGATTATGCTATCACCTGGGCACCTGGTCAACAAAACGGTTTACAGATTGCTTCAACGTTTAATGCCTGAAATTGGTCATAGACAACACGCAGCTTATTAGCGATCTGAACGAAAAACTCAACGGTGAGCTGGACGAAGAGATGCATGATGAGTTGGACAGTGATAGCGCAGATTGGGCTGAATAGCAAGTTGAAAGTGTTTTGTTGATAAATTCACCCAAAAGAATTATAAAATCTGCAAACAAATACATAGATCAATAAATACATCAAATATGCTTTAAATAATATAGATTTAAGTCAATAAAATCATAAAAATGATATTCATAACCAAATTTGAATAAACATTAAATTTTCTCCTACTTTGTACTGAATAACAACTTGCATGACATAAAATACACGAAAGATAATAAAATATGCATTTAAATGTGTTATGATAACACCAAAAATGATAACAAAATGAGGCTCAACATTCCCCCAAATCGGAGAAATGCTAGGTCCCACTGAGCAAAGAAAAAGATAAGAGATCATACTATCAAAGCGAACTTTAAATGATAGGGTTGAAATGATAATTAAACAAAACTTTTAAGGTCAAAACATTCTCATGGAGGTAAAAACTATCTACCATAAACAAAATTTGGTTAGCAAAATTTTAATCATAAATGTTGTAATATCATAAATTTTATTGAGATCGTCATGTGATTATCCTACGATCCTTCATATGGTTCTCCATATTGATTTTTTGTAAAAATATACTCCATGCTATAAATTTCACTGATCCTGAAAAACACTTATCATTTTGTCAGAAAAATAGAGATATCATCAAATAAAAATAGTCTAGTTTTTCCTTCCCTTCCCTCGAACCAAAGATATGGCATGTCCTCAAGCCATACAAAGGAAAATAATAGTTTGTTCCAGATAATAATAAAAAGTACAAGCATGTTGTTTTATTATTTTGCAAAAAGAAAAACTAACTAGTAAATGGAAATGATTCAGATATGGATATTCAAGAAAAGAATAGTGCTTAAAAAGACTACTTAGATGATAATAGAAGTGAAAGAATACCATAGGAAGAACTAGTCATCCATGCCTCATTTGAAAGATGTCTTATCGTCAGAAGATATTTCAAGTGTATCTCGGAGTATGTGAGATTTCTAAACTATGGGTCCCATTTCTAAGATAATGACATCTTATATATTGGATGAAGTAGACGATTGATCCAAAACCCAACTTATAGCGATTCTCAAATGACATTATAAACGAGCGGCCTTAAAAATAAAATGTTAAAATTTTTCTTCATATTTATCATTATGCTCCGAATCATATGTATAGTGGTACATTAACCAGTCTTTATTACCCGATATTGCCCCACTATCAGCAGGCCTGTTCAGTACCCCGACGGGTTTATCTTGGTACC
Organism: Pseudotsuga menziesii; assembly: GCA_001517045.1. Taxonomy (NCBI): domain Eukaryota; kingdom Viridiplantae; phylum Streptophyta; class Pinopsida; order Pinales; family Pinaceae; genus Pseudotsuga; species Pseudotsuga menziesii. The sequence continues at coordinate 499,457 of LPNX010859439.1, read as the reverse complement.
ATGCAAGCATAGTCTCGTTGCCACTGAGCCTGTTCAATACCCCGCTGGGTTTACTTGCATTTATCGAGATTCCTTATTTTAAGTTTTTACTTAGCATTGACCCGCTGCCAGCAGGCCTGTTCAGTACCCCAACGGGTTTTCCTTGTATAATGATATTAAATATATGTAATATGATTGGTACTAGAGCGTGTTAAGTCCTGCTAACACATAATTCTGATTTTTTTTCAAAACAAAGTTATAATTTTTTTTTCATAGTAGCCAGATCATAAAACATGTCAAAAGAGAATAACCCAAAGCTGTTCTTTGAACTCACAATCCTTCTTTTCCATAAAAGATAAATAATGTTCCCCACAGGTAAAAATTCCACCTTCTATTGAGTTATCCCACAAAAATATTTTAAGAGACAAGTTTTGATAACAAGTATAGGATAAACTAGTAATCCATAGGTATAAGGTGATATTCGAAAAAGATGATAATGAGAGTAGGTCTGTCAAGCAATTGTTCAAAATAGAAAATCAGAAATATACATGTCTGAATCAAAATACCAAAAACTATCTAAGTCATAAAAGAAATGGTAAAAAATGATATACAAGGAATTATTTTAATTGTCACTATAAGCTGTAATTTTCAAAAGTACCCCAAAAAAGTTAAGATACCTTATAAATGTTTTAACGTATTTCTGTATTCCAAATAATACTCCATGTGCTGCTTATAGATAAAATTCTTATAATCAGGCTGCAAAACCATTTGTTAGATGATTCATATTTATTCTAAAGAAAAAGAAAAACACACATATTTACATATATATCCTACTCAACTCAAAAGGGAAAAAAACACTTCAAGTGTATGAATTCTTCCAATGTAACCATGTTCGAAGCAAGATGAGAAATATATCTTTATCCACATATACGAAAAATATTAGAATGATTACTGGAACATGAAGAACCAACCGAGTTGTTTGATTTAGCAGCAATAAACGTTGAAGAAGAGGATGGTATTGTGGCTTAGTTCCCTCTTGGAACCATATTTCAATATGACTTATATATTCTATGTTCTCTCCTTTATTTGGCATATCACGAGGTCTTTCATCAAACTTTGAGTTTGATGATGGGGAATATGCAGGCTCTAAAGTTTGTCCTTCATTAAATGAAAGGCATTCAAGGTTTATCTTATCTTATTTTGGAGAAGGCCAAATAGAAACTTCATTTTCCTTTGTATTATCTATGATTCCTAGATCTACCACCACTCCAGGTCTTATATGAATTTCTTGCAATACTGTTGGTAAAGTAGGTGTGGTGGGTAAATGTTGTAGTTCAACACTGTAAGAATATTGTGCTGCTTTATTATTGTTAGAATGTGGGCTGGATTGAACAGGAATGTGCGTAAGGCATAGAGGAGGTTTATGAGAAGGTAATTATGGCAGATGTAATTGACTAGCTTGTATAGTTGATTCTATCTGGAAAATAGGATATCGTTGAGAGTCTTGTAGAGCCAAAAGTGGTGCATCATAAGAGAGAACATCCCTATGATCATCAGATGGGACAAAAAGGACTTGCAAACAAGGTTGATAGGGGTTAAGATGAGGATGAGAAGAAGGTATATTCTTACTAATTTTAAACCTCTTGAATACCTTCTACATAATTTACAAACATTGTCATATGATAACTAAGATACATCACCTATTCCCATCAGATTTAAAATCTCTAGATATTCATTTTTTATGCTTTTGAGTGAAAGTTTCTTTAAAATACCCTTCCCTGACTGTCTTAGTTTTGATCTCTGAAGGTTGTATTGAAAAAGTTCGACATAATTTTCCAAAGTTTCTTCTTCTTCCTGTGTGATTTCAAGAATGTCCTCATTAGTCCTACTATATTCTTGATATCTTTTCTAGAACATACACTTCATGTCTTCCCAAGTTTGAATGCAATTACCACCTAAGCTCATGAACCATCGGAGGGCTGCTCCTTTCAAAGTAAGAGGGAAAAAATTCAGAGTTTGAACATTATATGCTCTACAAAGCATTTCCAACTGAAAGAGGAATTCATCAGGGTCTTTAATCTCTAGTCCATAAAAACTTGGAAAAATGGATGGGGGAACGTACTGTATTTGTGTTACTCCTCCTGGATCTCTAATAGGGAATTCAAAGGTAACAACCTATTCATCCTTCTCTCCTACCATATCTTCCCACAATACAAATAGTTGATTTTTTTGTTTTTTTTTTAATATACTATCTTAAAGCTCCTTTTTTAAATGTTCCTGTCAGTTTTTTAGTAGGATGGGTGGCAATTACAACACCACTAAGTGATTTTAATTGTAAAATAAGTCATATACACCTGCATACGAGTAAAAAGTAAATTACCTAAAGGCACACATACATCAAATACAACTTATGGAAAAAATCAACTATCTATGTTTACAAAAAGAAAAATACACTTTAAGGAAAATAAATCGAATGTTACATAAAAATAAACACACTTGTGCAAAAAAGAACAACAAGGATTTGGGGAGACCCACTAAAGTGGATGCATCAGGCTATCACACTATGGGAATTCCATAGTGAAGTCGACTTTGCATCTTACCATTTCCCATTCCCCTTGCTGTATAACGTAAAGGCAACCTATCTATCCTTATCTATCTAGACTCTGTACATGAAAAAAAACTAAACTAAAGGAAAACCTAGGATACTGCTACTTACTAAACTTCATAAACAAGTTTTTTTTTTTTCTACCTTACATAACAACTCCCCGACAACAACACCAAAAATGTTGGGTGCAATCTTGACTTAAATTAATACCAAAATGTTTGGATGTGTTCTACTATCTTGAATACACCTAATATTTAATTATCAACCGGGGTTGGTAGACTTCGAGTTGCTACAAAATATAAGCGAATGTAGAGGGGTTTTTAGGGCGTTATAGAAATACTTTAATAAACAAAAGATTGAAAAATATTCAAAATGAAAAACTGAGTCAAATTCCTAAATTAATAATATGGTTGAACTAAGACAAAAGATCAGACTAGGACAATATCAAACTATGTTGTTTTAACTAACAAATGGAAATATAACAAAACTCATTAAATAACTTCAAGGGCTAACTATTCACAGAAAATACATATTTGAAAATATAATCACAACAACTAGATAATCCATAAACAAATAATTTCTAACTAAAAATGTATTATCAACAACTACTTAAAAACTGGGGTTCAAGAAAGGCTTAACGAATAAGTAAATGAGAAACTGAATAAACAAAAGCAAGTAGAAAACTTAATAAAGATAATTAAATAAAAAGCAAGTAGAAAACTTAATAAATATAATTAAATAAAAAGCAAGTAGAAAACTTAATAAAGATAATTTTAAGTTCTTTTCTACAAGTCTTTTCAAATAATCACAAAGTGAAAGAAATAAGTCTTACTAAAATTGATAAAATACTAGTATACTAGTAATTCAAACCTTTAACCTTACAAATCCAAATACAATGAAATAAATCAAACATAATTTGGAAACATTACAACAGTATTATAGAAGAAAATTGGAAATTAAAAAGAACAAAATCACAATGCATAATTCAAAGCATGAGTTAGAAAGAGAATATTAAACACAAAGTTTAATAAATACTTTAAAACAATCTAATATATGGTTCAAAACAAAGATATAATTATTACCTAATGACTCTAATCAAGGCATAATAAAAAAACGAAGAAACAGAACTGGAAAACAGATTTAAAAATAAACTAAGAACATTAAAGGTCGGATGGAATACTGCAAAGGAGGTCCGAATGGAAGTCCAGACACACCATCCGAATGAAAGACTGGATACCGAAATTAATAAAAACATACCTAAATGATTTAATAATCAGCTGATTTTGTGCATATGAAAACAAGATGCATGGAGACAGAATTTAAACCTAATTAATCATCATATTCAACAGTAAAATAAACAAATACAACTACATGGAAATAACAAAATCACTGCGGGCTAATAAACAAAACTGGAATTTGAATTGCATAAATCTATAACAGGAATAAACACAGCTTAATCTATTTGAAAAAACAACCTTTTCTATGTACTTGAAAATAAGACTGAACAATAAACTAGAAATGAAAGGATTAAACGCAAATCTGAAAGCTATACGTGACCGACCATTTATAAACAAAAACTACATTAACAACATAATATAAATTTTATTAACTACAACAAAAGCATATTACAGGAAACAAAAAAAAAGGATTACCAAAACTTAACTACCTAAACAAATTGGAAATAAAACTACTTATCTGGATGATGAGATAACAAAAACTCATACAAAAATAGAACCACGGATTGTTGAGGTGCCTTCTCAGCAACCACGAGAAATGGCTGGCGAACGATTTCACATTCAGTCATAAACAACAAAGTGTAGATTTCTTATTAAACAGAAGGAACATAGTTACATTATCCTTCCCTCAAAGCAAACTAACTATCTATCTAATGGATTGATCACCCACCTCTCTCTCTACATAGAGGTGTTTATATACATAATGATTTCAATAAGTTGAGCAATTCAACCCTTTAGTGGTCATCTGCTCTTCTAAATTTAGTCAATCATAAAGGCAATAACAATTTACAAGCCAGCGCATAGGCATATCCCTTCTTTGGTATAAGTCTGGGTTTCTTCATTATGAACGTGGCATACAGACTCCCTTGCAGTGTGGTTGATGGTGGCATGTTGGGAAACAAAGAATACACATCAGTGAGTCTCTAGAATGAGAGCTCCTTCTTTATCGTGAACAAATTTCCTCACTGTGTGATGTGGCATACAACCCCTCCTTTGGCTCAACTAACAGTCTGGTGTTTGACGCAAACAATGTACATGATGGTGAGTTTATTAAAACATAGGTCCTTCATCAGTGTGAACAGACTCCAGATGTGGCACACGAATTGGCGTGAGGCTAATCTTCTAGAGCATGGTTCATTCATCATTTTAAATGCACAGACTGGTGGCAAGTTCAGAAGAGGCCACAAACGATTCTAAAATAGGAGTGCGCCTTCTTTAAATGTGTGGACAATGAGCAGCTTGGTGCATCGACGATCCTTGCTGATTATGCTATCACCTGGGAATGTGGTCAACAAAACGGTTTACAGATTGCTTCAACGTTTAATGCCTAAAATTGGTTATAGACAGCATGCAGTTGATTAGCGATTCGAACGGAAAACTCAACGGTGAGCTGGACGAAGAGCTGCATGATGAGCTAGACAGTGATTGCACAGATTGGGCTGAATAGCAATTTGAACATGTTTTGTTGATAAATTCTCCTAAAAGAATTATAAAATATGCAAAAAAATACATAGATAAATAAATACATCAAATATGCTTTAAATAATATATATTTAAGTCAATAAAATCATAAAAATGATATTCATAACCAAAGTTGAATAAACATTAAATTTCCTCTTACTTTGTGACGAATAACAACCTGCATGACACAAAATACATGAAAGATAATAAAATATGTATTTAAATGTGTTATGTTAACGCCAAAAATGATAACAAAATGAGGCTCAACAGCAGTTAGAAGCCTCAGAGAAGCTTTGTGTTTACCTCTTTCAACTAATAACTCACATGTTAACACAACCACTCAAAACACTGCTGAACATGGATATCTTTTTGAGATTCATATAGATCAATTATTTGAACAGGCTGAACAACCTCAAGGAGATATGCATCCCAACTTGCAGTTTGGTGGACCACCACCAACACCACCTATGTCACCTTCGTCACCATTTGAAGATTCCTCAGATAGTAAGACAACTTTTGATCCTTCTTCATCCGAAGAAGCACCAATGGGCGAGTAGTTAAACATACCCTAACTAGATTAGGATGTTGTCTTTGTCCCTGGGAAACAACACAAGTTTCCTAAGAATCTTGAGAAGTGGATCCAAAATTTTTAACCCATATTAGAGAACCCATGCTGAGGAACATATCAAGACATTTATGCAAGAGATTAGGTTAAGAAAGGTAGTGCATGAGGATGTGGTGTGCAAACTATTTTCATATTCTTTCGAGGACCAGGCCTTCCACTTGGTATTTTTCCTTGGATTATGGTATTATCAACTCATGGGATGAGTTTGAGAAACTTTTCCTTGAAAATTTCGGGGATGACAGGACCCCCGAAGATCTTGTAATGGATCTATCCTCCTTGAGGATAAAATGTAAGGAGAGAGTCAAGGACTTTAATCAGAGGTTTTCCTGTTTGAAAAAAATGATTCCTACCAATTTTCTTCCTGCGGAAGAATTCTTGGTAGCTTATTACATTAAGGGATTACCTACTTCAATCACTATTTGGGCTAAGAGGGCACACGAAACTACTCTGCAAGAAGCTTTTTTAGAAGCTATCTTAGTAGAGAAAGACATGTTTTGTCTGAAAGACAATCCTGATTCCCATGCAAACCAACCTTCTAAATCTATAAGGAGGCAAGAAAATGTCCCCAAACCCACACCCCAAAACAAATACCCTTATGACATGGACAACATAAAGAAAATATTGCAGAAGATTTCAAATGACATGGTAGATCTCAATAGAACCAATAATGAAAATAAGGTAAATAACAGAGGTGTGGCAAGGCCACCATTCAGGAGAACTTACCAGCCTCCTCAAAATCAACCTCCTCCCAATCCTCAAGAACCAATGAACTTAAATGAGATTTAATCCATATTCAAGGCCTTAACTTCTGGTCCCCAAACTACACATGATGACAATGGAGATAATTCACAAGGAGCTACAGATTCCACACCCCCTCAATAAGAACAAGATCAACACATGAATACTTATATTAATTGTTTTTTCAGAACTTCCCATGGTAGAGGATGAAGATGAATCTGAACCCATATTTGATCTACAACATTCTTACAATAACATAATCAAGGGTCAAACATCGCAAGACACTCCACCATCGACATCCACTCCAACTACAGTTAAAGCAACAACACCAAAAGAAAAGGTAATTCCTAAAGTTGAGTATAATTTGGTAGATGATTTGAAAAAAGAAAAAGCAAATATTTCTTTATTTGAGCTTCTTAAAATACCATCAATAAGGGAAAATTTACCTAGAAACATGATTTTAAATAAATCTAGAGAGGTTCAAAATAATAATATGGAAATTTGTGAAAAGCCTAACGGTCAGAAACTTACCATGAAAAGAGTCCCTCCTTTCCTTCCCACTTTTGAAATTTTCAACAAGAATGTCCACAATTGTATGATTGATTCAGGGGCATCATCTAACGTTATTCCAATCTTTGTTTGTAGGACGTTAAATGCAATTTGGGAGCCCTTCCCTACCCAAATAGTCCAATTGGACAGATCTAGAGTTAAGGTGGTAGGTGAACTAAAGAACGTCCACCTGACATTATCCATAGATCCCATGATACATCAGACAGTGGACATAGTTGTAGCAGATATCCCTGAAACCTATGGCATATGGTTGAGTAGGGATTGGTCAGAGAAGCTTAAGGGATACTTCTCCACTAATTGGTCACATTTGTGGTTACCATACAATGGCAGATCAAATCATATTAAAATTGTTAGGGAACCCTTCATGAAGCAAACAATCACCTATCTTAATGACCCAAGTGAACCTGTTGTTTTCTTTACTTTAGCTATAGAAGACTATACCTTTGACTCTTCCTTTGGGTGCTTTCATGTTGATTCCTCCCCCACGGAGAATGTTGATGAATTGTCAGAAATCAATAATTATACAGTTGTTCCATTCACAGGTGAGATTGTTCATAATGTATATAATGTTAATAAAAAATTTAGCTTAGATTTATCTTCTTGGAATTTGTTTTTCGATGGGTCTAAACCCAAGGATGGTGCTGGTGCAGGTTGTGTACTCATTGATCCAAAGGGCACCAAATTCATGATTTCCTGCAGAATTGAATTTGACTGCACAAACAATATGGCTGAATATGAGGCTTTAGTATAGGGGCTCAAGAAGGAAATAGATGTGGGTGCACAAATCATTGAATTCTATGGATATTTAGAGACCATAATCAAGAGGTAAGGAATAAGATCCATTACATATCTCCTCATTTTATTAATTATCAGATATAGATTAGGGACATGACAAATTCATTTAAATATTTTAATATCAAAGTTGTCCCTAGATCAAAAAATTTTGATGCAGATATTTTAGCCAACATTGGATCTAGGCTCATTCCCCCAAATGGTGTGCCCCCTAATACTTTTTCTATTGAGCTTAAGTATAGAACCTCTATACCAGATAATGTGACAAGATGGAAATTTTTTGATGATGATCTTTAGATTTTATACTTCTTAACAACTCAGGACACCTTTAAGAATCTAGCGATAGACGAGGTTGAGCACGATAAGTCTTTATATGACACAGTCTTCCTTGCAACTTGATCCCCAAGTCAATCATCAATTTGGAGAAATATTATGATTTGCATGATAAATTTAAAGGCAATCCTAAATGAAAAACTCATAGCTCTTCTCTTAATTTTAAGAATGTCTATCTTGGAAATGAGTAAAACCCTCAACTCATCAATATAGGGTTAGTTGTTCCACCAATGAAGAAAGGGATTTAGTTAAACTCTAAAAATAATTCAAATATATTTCTGCATGGACTTATGATGATTTAAAAACTTTTGATTCCTCCATCATGCAGCACAATATACCTCTAAATCCTGACATAAAACCCTATCAACAAAAGTTGAGGAAGATGCATCCCAGTATTGAGTCATCCATTAAAAAAGAGCTTGAAAAGTTGTTGAAATCCAGGATCATTTTCCCAATCATACACACACTAGATACCTAACTTAGTCCCTGTCTGCAAGAAAAATGGGGAAATAAGACTGTGTGTGGGTTTCTGCAACTTAAACAGAGCATCTGAGAAAGACAATTACCATGTTCCTTCAATGGAATAGATATTACAAATAGTTTCAGGTGTGAAAACTTTTTCCCTGCTAGATGGTTTTTTGGGTTATAATCAAGTTTTGGTCACTTCTTTCGATCAACTTAAGACCTCTTTCAGAACACCTTAGGGAACACTCACCTACAGGAGAATGAGACTTGTGCAACATTCCAAAGAGCTATGGACATAACTTTCATAGGTTTGATGCAAAATTTTGTTGTTGTTTATTTGGATGACATAACTAATTTTTTTGAAAAAACGTCATGATCATCTGTTTGCGTTGAGACAAGTTTTTGAAAGATGTAGAAAGTATGGGATTTCTTTGAATCCGAAGAAGTCATTTTTTGTGGTTTCAGAAGGTAATATTCATGGATTTATTGTTTCAAAGTATGGAATTATAATTGACCATGAAAGTACTGAGGCAATTGAAAATATTGGACTCCTGAGTTCAAAGAAAGCCATGCAATCTTTTCTAGGAAAGATAAATTTTGTTAGGAGATTTGTACCAAAATTTGCACAGATTGTTAGGCCACTGCAATATTTAATTAAGAATTATTCTTTATTCAAATGGTATTCCATTCAAAAGGATGCATTTATCAATATTAGGAAATCCATAATGGATGCTCCTGCTTTAATGCCCCCTTATTTTCACAAATATTTTAATTTGTACACATTTTCTACTAATTTTTCTTATGTTGCAGTTTTGACTCAGAAACATGTAGAGGACACAGAGATCCCTATTTCATTTATGACCTCCACATTCAAAGGGGCCGAACTAAACTATACACATATTGATAAACAATCCTATGTTGTTTACAAATATGTTAAACATTTTAGGCCTTATCTGTTGGAATATTGGACAATACTAAGAGGGGGAGGGTGAATCGGTATTGATAACCTTTAATAATTTAAATCACTTTTGATTTATTTATTAACACACATGATCAACAAAAACACATAGAACACAAATTTATCGTGGATTCCCAATTAGGGAAACCATCAATACTTCCTATTACTGCAAAATTATATTTTACAAATAGTTTTTTCCTGCTACTACAAACAAGGATGGGACTGCACCCTATTTAGCAGCAACTACTGGAAGGAGGGTATGACCCCCTGGTTTTATCATATTCTACTGAAAGGATTCTATGAAACCCTATTTACCCGCTACCACTGTAAGGAGGCTACGACCCCCTAGCAAACTTGTTGCTTTCCCTAGCGCCTCCCAACCTCCCTCATATGATAATTTGATCTCTGACTGTTCTTCAATTGATATGTCAATTAAATGTACAAATACACTTATTTAAAGGCTTAAACCATTGTTTATACACCCTCAAACATATCTCTTCATTCAACAGTCACCTAATTTCATCATGACTTTTTACAAACCAATAATCTAATTCTAATTTACTTCTTTGTTCATCATTTTTAAATCTGTTTAATTTATCAATCGCTCCCTTTCGTAGTTTCCTTTTCACAAAGTCCTTTCAACAATAGATTTTTTCCGCATTTACCTTTTCTCACTCATTTTTTCATAATTATAGTTCCGCAACAAAAATCCTTCCGCAATTACCTTTTTGCAACGACCTTTCTGCAATTATGGGTTGCGGATTGTGGTCGCGTGTTTTGAATTTTCTCAAGACATCCTTCCACAATTTACTTTCCATAAATACCTTTTCGCAAGATACTTTCTGCACCATTGATTTCCTGCAGACTCTTCCCTGGCTGTTGATCTTTATATCATATGTGGATTGCGGGTTTTCCAAATTTCTTGAAATTGCTTTCACAATTTTCTTTCTGCAAGTTTTCTTCTGCTCCGTTGATCTTATGCGGACTCTATCCCGATCGTCGATCTTAGATCAGATGCATATTGCAGATTGTGGGTTTTCTAAATTCCTTAAAAGTGCTACTGTAATTTTCTTTTTGTAATATTTATTTCATGTCGTTGATCTTATGCAGATCCTTTCCTAATCGTCAATCTTAGATCAGATGCGAATTGCGGATTGAGGGTTTTCCAAATTTCATGAAAATGATTCTGCAATATTTCTTCTGCACCATTGATCTCTTGTGGAATCCTTCATGATCATGGATCTTCAGATTTCGGATTGTGGAACCACAATTTCCCATTTTGGACTTCCGTAACTTTGTTTCTGCATTTCCCTGGACTGTTGATTTCCTTGTGGGTTCACTCCTGACCGTCGAACTACGATCAAATGTGGATCTTCACTATTATTGTGTGGGAATTATTCACCACCATCGATGTTCTCAAAAATGGATTCTGCAATTTCTCTCAACTGATCTGGGCCGTCCAATTCTTCACTTCATTCTAGTGTTTGAAGATATTATTTTTCACGCATATCTATTTTGTGGATATTCCCCTTGTCGTTGACCCTGTCATCAATCTACAATCTAATTTTGGAACTCCTTTGTATTTTACTAAGTTCTCCTTATCATCATGTTTATTGGTTATTCTTTTGTCATTGTTGAACTCTTTTGAGAGCAATTGACAACTATTTTCAACATTCTCCCTCTTTGGCATTGATGGAAACATTTTCTCTTGGACAACTTTCTCCCCCTTTGATGGAAATCACAAATGTTTCCTTCTTATAGCTCCCCCTGTCAACATATCTCCCCCTGAGATTATGATTCTTCTCCTACAACTATTGTAAGGATATTACTGCCAACTTTCATCTAAGATGCTCCAAAGTTTCCTTTGATAGTGATTTTGTAAAGATATCGGTAATCTGTTCTTTTTTGTCAACATTCTCTAGTTTGACAACTTTCTGGGATACTTGTTCTCTTAGGAAGTGATACTTTATTGGTATGTGCTTTTTCTTGGAATGCATGACAAGATATTTTGACATATTTATGGAACTGGTATTATCACATTTTATTACTATTGTGTGCTCATACTTCACAAGTAATTCTTCTAGTTCCTACTTCATCCAAATGAATTGAGTGCAACATGATGCAGTATCAATGTATTCAGATTCTATTGTGGAGAGTGGAATGAAGGATTGTTTCTTACTGAACCATGATACCAAGAAAATTCCCAAGAAGAATTATGCTCCTCTAGTACTTTTTCGATCATCAACACTTTCTGCCCAATCTGCATCTGTAAATGCCTTTAACTTGAAGTTATTGTTTTTTGGATACCATAATCCATAATCCATAGTACCTTTTAGATATCTAAGAATTCTTTTTACTGCAGCCACATGTGTTTCTTTTGGGGCCGATTGGAATTTGGAAACCAAACCTATAGCTTGCATTACATCTGGTCTAGTAGTCGTTACATATAATAAACTACCAATCATTGACCTATACATAGTACGATACAGTTATGAGGATTCATCACTCTTACTTAATTTACAACTAGTGACCATAGGAGTACTAACAGGTTTGGATTCTTCCTTTTTGAATTTTTTCAGCATTTCTTTGATATACTTAGTTTGAGAAATGAAAACCCCTTTTTTCTGATTGAGATACTTGTAAACCTAGAAATAATGTTAGCTCTCCTAACATTGACATTTCAAATTCTTTCTTCATTTCTGATGCAAAGTTCACACTCAGAATTTTTAGATCACTTCCAAATATGATATCATCTACATAGACTACCACAATCATAATGATTATATTTTCATTTTCAAATTTTATGTACAAATTATTGTCAGTGGGCCGTATTTTATATCCTTGTTGTTTTAAATAATTGTCAAGTCTATAGAACCATGCCCTTGGATATTGTTTAAGGACATAGAGTGCTTTCTTAAGTTTTCACACATAATTTATGTTTTCTAACAAGAGGAAACCTTTAGGCTGCTCAATATAGACTTCGTATTCAAGTTCTCCATTAAGGAATGTAGATTTTACATCCATTTGATATACTTTAAAGTTTTTGTAGCATGCAAAAGCTAAGAACATCCTAATGGATTTGAGTCTTTCCACAGGTGAAAAGGTTTCTTCAAATTCAACGGCTTATACTTTAACATATCCTTTACATACTAACCTAACCTTATTTCTTGTCACGTGACCATGCTCATTGAACTTGTTTTTAAATATCCATTTAGTTCCAATAACGTTCATATCCTTAGTTCTTGGTACAAGTTCCCAAGTTTTGTTCTTTTCTATTTTATCAAGTTCATCATTCATGGCATTGATCCATTCCTAAATTTTGCAAGCTTATTTAAATTTTTTGGGTTCAACTATCGAAAGTAATTCTTGTTCTTCATCAGACAATTTTCTTCTTTTTTTAGATCCTCATTTTTTGTCACCAATTATTTGGCTTTCAAGATGATTTTTTTGGACCCACCTAGATGATGTTTTTGTGTCTGATTGTGGGGAATCTTCATTCTCATTTTCATGTGACTCTTCTTCCTCTACTGTTATCAACCAAAAAGGCACTTCTCCATTCGAGTGCCGACACTTCATATGTTGGTACACAAAAGGACACTTTTGGATTGAAGGTTTCCTAAACACTATAGATGGGCATGACATGAGATACATTCACTATCCAACCAACTTGCCATTTTACCTTTCTATATGTTGATTGACGTACATGACTATCTCCATAGCAACTCGCGTACATACCCGACAATCTTCTTTGACAACCCGCGTACTGTACATGACTATTCTCATTGCAACCCACGTACAGATCTATACGCGGGTTTCCCTTATAGAAACTCGCGTGTCATATGTGGGTTGCTAGTATAAATAGTCGCGTACACATCCATTCGACATTAAAAATAATAAAACACGATTAATGGATATTTGTTGAGCCCTAATCATTAACTATCTCAACTGTCTCAACCTCCTCAACCTTAGAAACTGCTCTATTTTCCAAAGTATAAATAAAGGCCTTGGGGAGGGCATTCATCAATCAATATTGAAGAGCAAAGTTATGCTAGTGGTATATCTTTAGAATTATTTGAAACAATAGAACTCAGAATCCTTTGGTTGCAGAGGAGTTCTTGTCTCGGGCGTTGGGTTTTACACTTATCTCATTCACTATTGTTAATAAAGAGAATTCTTCTTCGAACTTTGTGTTGAGTCTCTTTCATGTATCATGGTTTGATGAATATTTTTGATTAAGCACTTTATATATTGTTCATCTAACTTGTCATATATACATTTATAATATTGTACTTGGAGAATTTGCTCTTTGCAGGTGAAGGAGGTGCATCCTGAAAGCTTTGGAGAGAAGCAGAGCAGGAGAAGTGAAAGCTTGGATCAACTGTCATTAATCGGGTGAGTTCAACATTTCTTCCTATTCCTTTTCTGTACTTTAAAGCTAATTGTCTAGAATTTGTAGAAGTACGTTGGTAACCCTAGACCCTAGGTTACAAGGGTGTTTATTCTTGAACAACAGAACTGGCGACTTCGATGGGGAGCCCAGACTGCTGTGGGTTATTTCTGTTGACCGTTTCCCAGTCTTTGCCTTGATTGTGTGTGTGGTGTCTTGTCTTGGTTCATGCTTAGAGTAGTGTTTGAATACCTTGAAATTTTTATACCTGTACGCGGGTTGCTCTTGCATACAGTCGCGTACAGAGGCCTGCATACGCGGTTTGCTTTATAGGACAGTCGTGTACAGTACGTGGGTTTCCCTTGTACACAGTCGCGTACAAGCCTAAGCATTGAAATTTTTGGGCTAGGGTTTGCTTGTCCCTGTCCCTCTTGAAAGTTTGTTTGCTGGTTGGTCTTCCTTATAAGAATTGCACTATGAGTTTGATGACTTTGTTGGCCACACCTTGTGCTTTCTTGTAAATCCCTTGAGTTCTTATTGTTTGGATTGTCTTTCTATTAATAGCTTGAAGTGGATTTGCCTATTTGGGTTATAGGTTCAATTGATTGCTTGTCTGAATCAGTGATCAGGGTTCTAGACACTGTATATCCCATTTTATTTTCGGATAGTGATTGGTTTTCCACTTGCCTTTGTTTGATCTCAGTGATTTTCTTTCATTGTGTCCGCCCAAACTAGGGTTCCAAGTCTTCCTTAGATGGTTGATCTTTGGTCTTATTAATCTGTTTACTTCACTTTGCTTACTTTATACAGTTAGTTTAATTCAAGCATACTCAAGTTTTTTGTGCATTTAGGTGCATAGTAGTCTTTGAGCATTTTAAAAAGTGAAAAGAAAACATTTAGAAGATTTTGCATTTGATTTTGCATCGAGTAGTTTTATTTTCAGTTTTTAAAATATAATCTCAAAAAACTACAAAAAAATATAGTCTTAGTGTTCTCTTTATCGTTGCATTTTCATCAATTTATATTTAGGAAAAGAAGAAAAAGAAGCTTGTTTTTTTTAAGTAGTGATAATTTGCTTTGGGAGTATACACCATTGTTTTTACATTTCTTATCGAGTCAAAAACATGATAGTCTTTCACTGCACTTTCCTTCTGAGTAAAAATAGCCCTTAAAATGAACACAATAATTAAAATCTATTCGTAATTTTTTATTTTTTAGGGCCATACATCTACTAGCTTAGGCTAGACTTGTGGGATAGGAAGTGCGAACTTCCCATAAGTTTTAAAATTTAGACATAGTGAGCCAATCGATAGGTAAATCCTTCTCTTTATCGATAGTATCTGGGAAGCTCCTCTCAAACGGGAATCAAGCATGACTCCCACGTGGAGGCATTGGACTGAGGAGATAACCCTCTGATTCCTTGTCAAAACGTAAATCATGACTTTTACGCATATGGGGATTCTGTCTTAGACAAAGTTTTGGGCTCAGCTACCCTTCCCATGCATATGAGTCAAGCTTGTGACTGTCCCCCTAGACTGTTGGTATAGTTAAGGTAGCCTCTAGTCTCTTGACATCTAGGGTTCATACCTAGGTAAACCGGAAGGCTATTTCTGGTTCACCTTGGACAGACTTGGAAGGTAACCCTTGTTGAAAGTGTAGGAGGGCGGTGGGTGATTCCTCCGCTTGTGCCTAAGAACCTCTTCAAGGACGCCAAGTAATTGTTGTTTAACTTTCTTTGGGAAAGCATATCTTTTACCCTTGCTGACTGTTGAGACTTTAGAAATTTTCATAGTGATTGCTCTATGGTTTGTCTATGTTTAGCCGACCTTAGGGTTTGAATTGTCAAATTTACAATCATGGAGCACCAACCTATTAGAAGGTCACGAAGGTTGCAAAACCTTCCTCCTCTCATCACATTGGAACCTCCACCTCCACCTCAAAGGTGGAGATTGGACACGGACGGTTCGTTTGAACCGATAGGAGTAAGTGAAGTTCCGGGTGAACCAGAACTTAGGGCTAACCGTTTTGATTTTAATAGAGTTGAGATAGAAGACTTGCAGGCTGATGAGTTTTCAAGGAATTTTAATACACCCTTGACTAAATTAAACGATCTTGTGATCATCCAGGTTCGTCCTTTTGATCCACCCGTGTTTGGTGTCCCTATGGGTAGGATAATGTCTACTATGGGAGAAATTTCTGTTGTTTTCACCTCAGCCATTCCAGCTGAAGGGGTACTACCTCCCCCAACAAGTGCCCATAGATCTAGCATACCTACTATGCCCTCAACTCCAGCGAGTCGGGTGTTCCAACCGCCGGTTCCCACAAGCCTAGTAGGTGCTTCTGGTGGCATGGCTACTGGGATTCCTAGTATACCTACGGTTCCTTCCTCCTTCACACACACTGCCCAGAGCAGTCCAATAGGATCCTCGACTTTCGTCCAAGGATTTCCTTCGCATGGGGGGCATATTCCCCCATCCACTCCATATGTAGTCCCATCACCTTCTTATGTAGGAGTGTAGTTTGGAAACACTAACCCTTACGGGAAAGGTTTTCAAAATCCAATCTTGGCCCCATTCACGAGCTCTCCCTTTTTGTTGTTTAGCGGAGGGATACCTGCTCCTGTTTTTCAAACCCTAGTTTCAACTGGGGTAGCCGGGACCTCTTATACTACACCTCCCACCCATAATCCTGTGGCTTATGGATGGAATCCATTTCAAAGTAATCCATCCACTTCGCAACCGGTGGCAGGGAGCAACCCCACCTTTACATATGGTAATTTGGGGGAAAGTCCATCTAATTCCCAGACCGGCACTTTTAGTGCTCCGGTTTGACCTAAGCTTCCTTTCCTGGCAATGTTAAACTTGCCAGATTTGTCTAAATTGATGAACAACCTAGTGAGGCATGACCCCTCGTGGCCACCTGTCCCCACCAAATTGCCATCGGACATCCCAAAATTCGAGGGAAAAGTTGGTGAAGATCCTGGGACTCATGCCACCACTTTTCATTTATGGTGTTCTTCTAATTCACTGAATGAAGATCCAGTTAGGTTGAGGCTATTCCAAAGAAACTTAACGAGTACTGCAGCAAAATGGTACATTGAGTTGCCTTATGCTACGTTCAGTAGTTTTTGGGACTTGGCTAATGTATTCCTTAGCCACTTTCAGCTTCCGGTCCGATATGATTTTGGAACGGACTTGTTATCTACCTTCAGGCAGAAAAAGGCTACCCACATCTTGGATCACATCCAAGAGTGGAGGAGGCAGAAGATCCTTATTAAAGCCACTATTCCTCCTAAGTTCTTACTAGAATGGTTCCTTAAATCATTATTGCCTTATATATCTAAGGATGTATCTAATTCAGGAGTGACGAATGAGGAAGAAGCTATCCTTAGGGCCTAGCAATTGGATTTGATTTATTCTCAATCTGGGATCTTGTATGAGATTATTCCTTAGGAATCGAGGCCTACCCACGATGTAGGTAAACCTAAGCCTGGACCCCATGCCGATGGTGTGGTTGGGTCCATAAACTCTCCCACTATAGAATCTTTGGCCAAACAGCTCCATCAGCTGTCTGTCAAACATTCTACGACGGAGATAGAAAAGGCTGCCCCCTCACCCCAAAATGCAAATGTTTTTGCATGGAACTCTCAGAAGGGAAATTAGCAGCCCAGTGGGAAGAAGAAGAGAGGAAAGAAAGGGGAGGGAAATCAAAACAAGTAGAAACCCACAAATAGTGCTGATGGGGGCAAGAAAGAAAAGAAAAAGGTGAAATTCCCGTGTAAGTTGTGCCATGAGGATCACCTCACCCATATTTGTCCCCTTATGGAACAATCCCAGAAGCTGCTAAAAGCTCAACAACCAGTTGTCTTGAAGGATCCATTTCCCCAAGGGTAGAATTCTGCTTCAGCTTCTAATGTAGCAGGGGGCACTCCAAATGCCCCTGACCCCAATGATATCAACATGGTTTGATCTTCGAATTTGCTAAAGACTAGGAATAAAAACTATGAAAAAGAGACTTCTAAGAAGGGTAAGTCTATAGGTGAAACTTCTAACCCTCTCACGATTGAGAAGCCCACTGAAACTATGCCTAAGATATCGAAATGTGTCTTTAAGAAGACCTTGCATAACCCTAATTCTAGAGCTGCTTCAAACTGCTCCTTGGTTGAAGACTTGGCCCAAACCCCTTGTGCAATGTCAGCTTTAGAGGTGTTACAGAGTTGTCCCGCCCAGCGGGATGCACTCTAAGCAGCCTTAGGCAGCATGGACTCATCGAGTATCATGGCAAAATTTCACTTGTCTGATGTCAAAATTCACCTACCTTACCATGTATCCTTATCAATAGATGTCATCCATGGTGGAAATACCATTGGAAGGGCAGTTGTTGATGAGGGTGCTTCTAAATGCATTATTTCCTTGTCATGTTGGAAAGCTCTCGGATCCCCGGAGCTGGTTCTGTCAAACAATCTGCTTGCTTCTTTCAACGGAAGGTCACTCCGTCTGCATGGTATCCTACCGGCTTTTGAAATTAAGCTGGCAAGGAAAGCGGTGTCTGTTGAGGTGGAAGTGATTGATGTACCTTTGGACTATAATTTTCTTTTGGGAAGAAGCTGGACTTATGCCATGTCTACTATTGCATCGGTTGTCTTTCGAGTGGTAGTGTTTCCACACGAAGGGAAGTTGGTTACCGTTGAACAACTCAATTTTACTCGGAAAGGCCGCATGGAGTCTAATGAGTCCACTGTACCATTGGTTAATCAGGTGAAACCTGATACTGAGAGATTGGGGGCTGGAATGTACACATCATTGATGGGCACATTTGATATTCCATCCCTGATTAACTATATAGGTTCTACTAGTGTGGGGAAGTCCATAGCCACAGTTGTTGATAGGACTGATCCTTGGGTTCTCCCTTCCCCACATGAACCGGAAGTGCCCTTATCGACAGTGGAAGTGGCTTACCAAGCTATAACTAAAACCATTGTTGATCCCATTCTAGACCCTCTCACAGTCTCAGAGGACCTGGAAGAGGTATATTTGCCTGCTTGGGAAGAAAACTCTTTACATTCTACGAATTGGTTAGATATGGTTTTACCTTCTGATGAAGCCATTCTGGAGGCCATGTGTAGACATGATAAGATCTACGAAGATCTTCATCATCGATCCTATTTTCTTCCAGAGCTAAGCAGGATAGATAATCAAGAGTTTCATATGAGACTGGAAGACGATGTTGATACACCCATCAATCCCTTACCAAGAGAAGGAATGTTTGCTGAGGGGAATATGGAAAATATTTCTGCTACTATCCCTATCAACATCTCTGTAATTCTTGATGTTGTGGAAAATATACATATCGGTGCAAACTGCTCTCCTGAGGAGATTGCAATCTATACGTCCTTGTTCAAGGAATTATGCGACGTTTTTGCCTGGTCATATGAGGAGATGACAGGCATTGATCCATCGATAGTCGAGCATGAGATCTGAACATACCCTAACCCTAAACCTGTTCGAAAAAAGTTAAGACCTGTTAACCCACATAAATTGGGTTGTGAAGGCTGAATTTGAGAGTCTTAACTTTTGTCGAACTAGCTTGGCATCAGGATATGTTTGGATTTCATGTTCAAGAATCGATGGATCTATGCCTGGCATCTCCTCATCTGACCAGGAAAAGACATCGCAGAATTCCTTAAATAAGGCAGTATAGATGGCAATCTCTTCAGGAGAGCAAGTTGCACCTATGTATGTGTTTTCCATGACATCAGGGTTTACAGAGATGTTAATAGGTATAGTGGCAGAAATATTTTCCATATTCCCCTTAGCAAACATTCCTTCCCGAGGCAAGGGATTTATAGGTATATCAACATCTTCTGACAGTCTCAAACGAAAATCTTGGTTTTCTATTCTGTTTAGTTCTGGAAGAAAATATGATCGATGATGAAGATCCTCACAAATCTTATCATGTCCACTCATGGCTTCCAGAATAGCTTCATCGAAAGGTAGAACCATGTCTAAACAATCTATAGAATGCAAATAGTTTTCCGCCCATACGGGCAAATAGATTTCTTCCAGATCATCCGAGACTGTTAGAGGATCTGGAATGGGATCAACAGTGGCTTGAGTGATATCTTGATAAGAGACCTCCACTGCTGATAAGGGCACTTTCGGTTCATGGGGGGTTGGGAGAACCCAAGGATCAGTCCTATCGACAACCGTAGCTATGGACTTCCCCACACTAGTAGAACCAATATAATTAATTGGGGCTGGAAGATCAAATGTGCCCATCGGTGATGTGTACATTCCAACCCCCAAGCTCTATGCAGCAGGTTTGACCTAATCAACCAATGGCACAACAGACTCATTAGACTCTAAACGACCTTTTTGGGTAAAATCAAGTTGGTTAATAGTAACCAACTTGCCCTCATGTGGAAAAACCACTACACGAAAGACGACCGACGCAATAGCGGACATCGCATAAGTCCAGTTCCTTCCCAGAAGCAAATTGTAGTCCAAAGGTGCATCAATCACTTCTACTTCAACAGACACTAATTTTCCTGCCAACTTTATTTCAAAAGCCGGCAGGATACCATGTGGACGGAAGGATCGTCCATCAAAAGCAGTAAGCAAAGTGTTTGATGGGACTAGCTCTGGGGATCCAAGAGCTTTCCAACAGGCCAAGGACATAACACATGTAGAAGCACCCTCATCAACAAATACCCTTCCAATGGTCTTACCACCATGGACGACATCTATTGCTAAGGCTACATGGTAAGGCAGGCGAATTTTAACATCGGACAAATGAAATTTCGCCATGAGACTCAAAGAGTCCATGCTGCCTAAAGCTGCTAATAGAGCATCTCGATGAGCAGGACAACTCTATAACACCTCTAAAGCTGACATTGCACACGTGGTTTGAGCTAAATCTTCAACCACAGAGGAGTTTGAAGCATCCCTAGCATTAGGGTTATGCAAGGTCTTCTTGAAGACACCTTTTGGTATCTTTGGCATAGTTTCAGCAGGCTTCTCTATTATGAGAGGGTTAGAAGTTTCACAAAGGGTCATGCATGACCGGGTCATTCATCAATTTTGACAAATCTGGCAAGTTTAAAGTTGCCAGGAATGGAAGTTTGGGTCGAACCGGGGAACTATTAAATGTGCCAGCTTGGGGATTAGAGGGGCCTGCCCCCGAATGCCCATGGGTATAAGTGGGGTTGCCCCCTGCCACCGGTTGCAAAGTGGGTAGATTACTCTGAAATAGATTCCATCCGTAAGCTACAGGATTGTGTGTGGGAGGTGCAATGTAAGAAGTTTGGGCCATCCCCATAGAAATAGGGGTCTGAAAGATAAGATCCGATATCCCTCCATTGAACAACGAAAAGGGAGAGCTCGTAAACAGAACCGAAATCGGAGTTTGGAAACTTTCCCCATAAGAGGTATTGTTCCCAAATTGCACTCCTACATAGGAAGGTGATGGACCTACGTATGGACTGGATGGGGGAATGTGCCCCCCATTCCAAGGAAATCCTTGGACAAACGTCGAGGATCCTACTGGACCGCTTTGGGTAGTATATGGAAAGGAAGAAGGAATGGTAGGTATACTAGGGATCCCAGTAACCATATCACCAGAAGTACCTGCTAGGTTTGAGTGAACCAGTGGTTGAACCACCCGGCTCGCCGGAGTCAAAGGTGTAGAAGGTATACTAGATCTAGGGGCACTTACCAGGGGAGGTAGTACCCCTTCAACCGAAACGGCTGAGGTGAACACAAAAGGAATTTCTTCTGCAAAATACATGATCCTACCCATAGGGACACCTAAAACAGGTGAATCAAAAGGTCTAACCTGAACGATCATATGATCATTTAAATCAGTCAATGGGGTGTTAAAGTTCCTTGCAAACTCGTCAGTCTGCAATTATTCTATCTCAACTGTATCAAGATCAAAACGGTTAGCTATCAGTTCTGGTTCACCAAGAACTTCACTTATCCCTACTGGTTAAAATGAACCGTTTGTGTCCAATCTCCACCTTTGGGGTGGAGGTGGAGGCTCCAATGTGACGAGAGGAGGAAGGTTTCTCAACCTTCTTAACCTTCTAATAGGTTGGTCCTCCACGATTAAAAAATTGACAAATCACACCCTAAGGCCAACTAAACACAGGCAAGACCACAGAGCATACACTATAAAAAATCCTAAAGCCTCAAACAATCAAACAAGGGTGAAAGATGTACTTTCCCGAAGAAAGCTGATGAACGATTACTTGGCATCCTTGAAGTGGTTCTTAGGCACAAGCAAAGGAATCACCCAATCACCCTCATACACTTACAACAAGGGTTACCTTCCAAGCCCGTTCAAGGTGAACCAAAAATAGCCTTCCGGTTTGCCTAGGTATGAACCCTAAATGTCAAGAGACTAAAGGCTACCTCAACTATACCAAACGTCTGGGGGGACAGTCGCAAGCCTGAATCGTACGCATGGGCAGGGTAGCTGAGCCCAAAAATCTATCTAGGATAGAATTCCCAGATGCGTAAAAGTCCTGATTTACATTTTGACAAGGATTCGGAGGGTTATCTCCTCTGTCCAATGCCTCCACGCAGCCTCGTGCTTGACTCCCGTTTGAGAGGAGCTTCCCAGATACAATCGATAAATTCAAGGATTTACCTAAAGAAAAGTCCACTACGTCTGAATTTTAAAACTTATGGGAAGTTTACACTTCCTATCCCACAAGTCTAGCCTAAGCTAGTAGGTGAAAGGCCCCTAAAAACAAAAAATTACTAGTAAATTTTAATTATTGCGTTCATTTTAAAGGGTTGTTTCTTACTCAGAAGGAAATGGAGTGATGTACTTATGGTGTTTTTGACTCGATAATAAATAAATAAAAGTAAAGGTGTATATGTTTTTCAAAGCAAATTACCACTATTAAAGCAAAATTCTTTTTTTTTTGTAAATATATATTTATGAACTAATGCAAACGATAAAATAAACTAAGCCTATGTTTTTTGTAGTTTTTGAGATTATATTTTAAAACTGAAATGAAAACTACTAATGCAAAAGCAAATGCAAAAGCTTAACAATGTTTTTCTTTTCACTTTTAAACTTGCTTAAACTCTACCATGCACCTAAAATGCACTAAACTTGAGTAAACTTGGATCTAATCAACTATATAAAAACAACAAACTGAAGTAAAACAGGCTAACAAAACCAAGAAACAACCAACAAAGGAAGACTAGGAACCCTAGTTTGGGTGCACACAATGACACAGATCACCGCAAACTTATAAAGGTAAGTGACAACCAACCACTATCAAAAGACAGTCTGGAAAAACAATGCCCAAGACCCTGATCACTGATCTGGACAGAGACACTTCACCCTATAACCCAAACAGGCCAAGCTACTTCAACATGCAAACAGAAAATAATCCAAGCAAAAGAAACCCAAGGGCTTTCGAAAAATCACAAATTGTGGTCACCAAATTCTTCAGACAAACAACACAGTATTCATAAAGAAAGCCAACTTACAAACATGAATTACACAAAGAGAGGGACAAGCAAACCCAATCCTAAAAAATCCCTATTTCCAGGCTTCTACGCGACTGTACATAAGGGAAACTCGCGTACTGTACGCGACTGTCCAAGAGAGCAACCCACGTATGGAAACCTCTGTACACGACTGTGCAGAAGAGCAACCTGCGTACAGGTACACAATTTTTCTCAAAAAACAAGAAAAATCCACAATAATTTCAAACATTGTACTAAGTATGAACTAGGATAAAAGACCACACACAAACTTCAAAGCAAAGACTGGTCAGGGGTGACAGAAACAACCTACAGTAGTCTAGTCTCCCCAGCAGAATCGCCAGTTCTATTGTACAGGAATAAACACCTTATAACTGAAGGTCTGGGGTTACCAACATACTCATGAAACTTGCAGGCAATCGACTCTAGAGTGTAGTAAAGGAAACAGGAGGATAGAAAAGACTCACCTGATACATGACGGTTAATCCTAGCTTGTCCTCTTCTGCTATGCTTTTCCTCCAAAGCCTTCAGGGATGCTTCTCCTTCACCTGTCAAGAGTTAATATTCCAAATACAAGATGATACATATATATAAATGGGTTAGATAAATCATATACAGAATGATGAAACATAAATATTTATCAAACCACAATATATGAGAGACATTCAAGACACATATGGAAGAAGGATTCTCTTTATTAACAATAATGAACAGTTCATATTACAACCCAACGCCTGAGACAAGGACTCCTCTGCAACCAAAGGATTTTGAGTTCCACTGCTCCAAATACTTCTGTATAAACTCCACCAGCATAACTTTTCTCTCCAAGTGTATCTAATTAACACCCTCCCCAAGGCCTGTATTTATACTTGGTGAAATAAGGCGGTTTCGAAGGTTGAGGAGGTTGAGATAGTTAAGGTGATTAAGGTTAAGTGCTTAACTAATATCAAGTAATCGTGTGTTTTTATTTTTAATGTCAAAGGGACATGTACACGGGTATCAATACTGGAAACTCACGTATGACATGCGAGTTTCTCTAAGGGTAACCCACGTACACATCTGTACGCAAGATGCACAACCGATACTCGTGTACAACACGCGAGTTGCATATCTAAAGAGTCACGTACATGACTTGACATATCTAAAGGGTAAAAGTAACCAGCTGGATGGATGATGAATGTAGTTCTTAATAAGCCCATCTATAGTGTTTTGGGAAACCCTCAATCCATAAATGTCCTTTTGTGTGCCAACATGAGGAGTGTCGGCACTCGGATGGAGAGGTGCCATTCAAGTGGATAACACCTCCCTTGGTCAAATTTCTATTATATTAATTATTGCCTAACTTAGGAACCTTAAATCAATTAAATGAGTCCACTAGTGCAATTGGGTCCACATGGCCCAATGGGGCCACATGTACCAATCATTAAGGTGTGAGGGACAATGATAGAGGTTAACTCCCACTTACTGCATGTGCATGCATCAGTAGGGGCACCTCCTAGACCAATCCCTACATTTTAGGAGCCACTGAGAGTCTCGGCACCAACCTACTTTAGTTAGTTGGAGTTATCCATAGTTAGCCTTTAGTTACCTTTAGATGACTCACTATGAGTTAGCTAGCACATGGATTGCATGGATAATGCATGCATGCATGGAGATGAGCGCTTTTGTTCACCTACCACACTCAATTGCACTGAGTTAACTAGTTGTTACTGTCTGTTGGAGTTATTAGTCATCAGAGAGTTGATTTGATGAACTTCGATATTGATTGGAAGACCTTGAGTTAGAGATTCAGTTAGATACAGCCTTATCCACTTGGAGAGTTTGAATTCAATTCTCATGCATTTGAATTCTACCTATGTGTAATCTATTGTACACCAGATAATTATAATGAATATACTGTAAATTCCTGAGCAATACTTGTTCGTTTCATGTGTGGTTTGTTTTTCTTAGTTTGTGTGTTCATCCTCCATTCAATTACTACGACATAATAAGAATCCGTTGCTTGAAGATCATATGGCATTCAAATTATAACATGGTATCAGAGCCTTCTCAAGCAGGTTTCATTCTTGTTTCTCCTCATCGAACATCAGAAGCAGCTGGGTTTCCATAGAAGTCCCCTATGAAAATTTGCTAGCTCTAGATTCATTCAGAGCAGTAGAGAGGGCATGTCGGACCTTGAAAACATGTTCATGTATGGAGGAAAAGCATGATTCTAACAATTCATATGTTTTATTATTATTTGCATTGAAATTGATAGGTGCTACATAGCTTGAGAGGAGCATTTGTAGTCTTCCAGCCGAAGCAATTATGAGTTCTCAAACTCCCTAGCCACGGATCCTCACAACTTCCAATTACCTTGATTGGAGGATTCATATGCAGCTGGCCTTGCGCAAGCATGGCTACCACAGGATCATACATGGATGGGAGGTTGAGCCTCATCAGCCGGTTGAGCAGAATAAGTTTTTGAACCACTGTGATGAAGCATTTAGGTACTTATGTACTTATATTTCCAGATATCGCCTCTTCCATCTGGAAGGATTGAGGACTCCCAAAGAATCCTGGGAGAAGGTTGATAGCTTGTTTAACAAACAAGATGAGATTCGGGGACACATTATAGAGAATGAGTTGGTATCTTTACACCCTAGTAGTTTTGATACTATTGAGCAGTTCTTCTCTAAATTCAATTCTCTAATGCTCCAATGTAGACAGTGCGGGATAGAGCAGAAGGATGAGTAGAATGTCCTTTCAATACTCAGCAAAATAGGTCCTAAGTACTCTGTTTATGTATCTATGTTTCATTCCAAACAGGAAATATTTCTTGATTGGAAACTACTGTTGTACAAGATTACACACCTAATAACCATAGGTCTGGGGTTACCAACATACTCAATCAACTTGCAGACAATTGAATCTAAAGTGCAGTAAAGAAAATAGGAGGATTAGAAAGACTTACTCGATTACTGAAGGTCGATCCTTTCTAGTCCTCTTCCGCTCTGCTTCACCTCCAAAGTCTTCAAGGTTGCTCCTCTTTTACCTGTCAATAAACAATCTTCCAGATACAAGATGATTCATATATATATAAGCAGGTTAGATAAATCACATATAAGATGCAGAAACATAAACATTTATCAAACCAAGATATATGAAACACATATGGAAGAAGGATTCTCTTTATTATCAATAATGAAGAAGTTCAGATTATAACCCAACGCTTGAGACAAGGACTCCTCTGCAACCAAAGGATTCTGAGTTCCACTGCTCCAAAAACTTCTGTATAAACTCCACCAGCATAACTTTGCTCTCCAAGTGTAGGTAACCAACACCCTCCCCAAGTCCTGTATTTATATGGAGGAAATAAGGCGGTTTCGAAGGTTGAGGAGGTTGAGACAGTTAAGATAATTAAGATAACAATGCTTAACTAATCTCAGATCAGATCTTGTTTTTATGTTTAACTGTTCAAGGACATATTCACGGGTGTGTAGAAGGACAACCCATGAATGATTCATGACTTACTACAAGGGAAACCCGCGAATACATCCATTCATGACTTGCTATAAGGAACACTCGCGAATGACTCGCGATTTGCATAAAAGGAGAGTCGCGAATACAAGTCAACATAGTAAAATGGAAAAGTAATCAACTGGATGGAGGAAGTATGTATTATGCCATAAGCCAATCTATAGTGTTTTGGGAAAACCTCTATCCATAAATGTCCTTTTGTGTGCCAACATGAGGGATGTCGGCACTCGGACGGAGAGGTGCCATTCAGGTGTATAACAACTACCTTCTCTAGATCCATTCTCCAAGTCCTTAATCAAAGAACATAACAAATTGATTCGAATGGGAGTCATCCAGACCTCCAAGGATCAAGCTCTCTTGGTTACTGACTCCTCCAAAGTGAAAGAAAATGGGAAATCAAAGAAGAAGGATCTAAAGGCAGATGATTCGGAGCCTAAACAAAATCAGCAAGCTTATGAAAGGGCCTCTGGCTCTAAGAAGAAAAAATTTGGCAAAACATTGTGTCCCTACTGTGAAAAATGATACCATCTTGAAGAACATTGTATGAGGAAAAAACTTGATGAAATGTCTTCTCTTCTAAAGCAACATAACATTCAGAGATAAAAATAGTCTGATAATGGACATGAAAGATGGCATTCTTTGAAAGCAAGACTACCTCAATCTACAACCTATTTGATTGATTCTGGAGCCTCCAATCACATGGTTTCCTCCAAGGATCTCTTCTCCTCTCTCAATGTCAAAGAAGGGCCCACTATTCACATGGGAGATGATTCCCAAATCCTAGAATCAAGGAAGGTCACCATCAAAGTGAAGCATGGTGTGTTCAGAGATGTCCTATATGTACCCTCACTTGCATCTAATCTATTATCTATTTATCAAATGACCCATACTGTATTTCCAAAGCAAGTATTGTTTGGACCTAACTCAGTAGAGATCATCAATATCTCAAATGGAGATATTGTAGAGAAAGGGTTTGCTGATCATGCCTCCAAGGCATACTATTTCTCCCACTTCATGCCATTCTCAGGTCCAACATCATCATGGCTTCCATTCGAAGCTGATGAAGGTATAAACATTCTTTCACTTCCTATTGCAGTTTCAGTTTTAAATCCTGACAGTTTTGATTGAAATTCAGAAGAGGAGTCATCCCAGTTTGATCCAAGCATTGAGCTTACAACTCAAAGGTATCTAGATCCAGATCCAGCATCTACCTCATTCTAGTAGTTGAATATGGTGTTGGGGATCCAGATGACAAAAGAAGAACAAGGTCCCAGTATCAGAAGGAGAGTGCAAATCTGTCTCACACAGATCCTCTTCTTGTTGAAATATGTTTCATGATGCTTGGTTTAGATTAGGGAGGCTTTCCATGATCCTAGATGAAAGGAAGCCATGGATGAGGAGTTTGATTCGCTACATGAAAACCAAACCTGGGAACTTGTCCCCTTACCTCCAGGAAGGAAGCTGGTATAGTGCAAATGGATCTACAAAACCAAAATAGCTGCTGATGGGACCAAAACCAAGTACAAGGCTCAGTTGGTGGAAAAAGGGTATTCTCAGGTCCAAGGCTTGGACTACAATGAGACATTCGCTCCAATAGCTATACTGGACTCCATCAGGCTAGTATTGGCCATTGATGCTTCCAAGAGATGGGAAGTACATCACATGGATGTGAAGAGTGCCTTCCTCCGTGGAGATTTGGAGGGGGAAATCTATATGAAAAAACCCAAGGGGTTTATTAATGATCCTTCCTTAGTTTGCATACTGAGGAAATCGTTGTATGGACTCAAAAAATCCCCAAGATATTGGTACTCCAAGATGGATACTTTCCTCATCTCTCAGGAGGCTTGAAAGGTGCAAATCGAATTGCAATGTCTACATGAAGAATATGGAGGGGTTCTTGCTTCTAGTTGTTTTGTAAGTGGATGCCTTTCTCATTACTAGCAACTCTGTTGCTGGATTGAGCAGCATTAAGTCTTATCTTAATAAAGCATTTTCCATGTTTGAATTAGGATTCTTAAGGCAATTCATTGGCCTCGAAGTAAGTCATAAGAATTTGGGAATCATGATCTCACAGTCCAGGTATTCATCATATATTCTTAAGAGGTTCCACATGGAGGATTACAAGGCAGCCCCCTGCCCTTTCTTATCAGGCATCGAGCTTGAAGAAGGTGGTTCCACACCTTTGGTGGAAAACACTCTCTACAAACAACTCATTGGAAGTCTTCTGTATCTCACCCATTCAAGACCAGACATATCCTATGCTCTGAGTGTTGCTACCATATATATGCAGGAGCCACATGAGCTACACTGGAAGGCAACAAAGAGGATCTTGCACTATGTTTAGGGTACTATTTATTATGGGATCCACTATGTTGTTGGAGCATAGCTAGATCTCATAGACTTTACAGACTCAGACTGGGAAGGATATGGAAATGATAGGAAATCCACCTTGGGTTTTGTATTCATGATTGGATATGGACCAATTTTTTGGTCCAACAAGAAGCAAGCAGCCCGTCTTCAGTAGAAGCAGAGTACTGGGGAGATATGAATGCATCTATTCAGACAGTTTGGATGCATGGCATCTTGACAGAGTTTGGGATTTAGACTTCACATATAGTAGATCTTTATTGTGACAACCAGAGCACAATCAAGATCTCCAGTGATCCTATTTAGAATTAGAGGACAAAGCACATAGACGTTCACATGCACTACATTTGGGAACTGGTGCATGACAGAACCATCACATTGCACTACTATTCGATAGAGGATCAAATTGCAGATATTTTTACCAAGTATTTTACTGAAAATAGATTTTCCTTTCTCAGGTCTCTTTTGGGCATTAAGGCTTGATTCTCAGTTCCTGTCTTGAGGGGGTTTTTCCCAAGAGGTTTTCCTACCTCACTTGTATTATGTCTCTTAGATTGTATTTGGGCGACCTATGGTCTTGTTACTAGGGCCCATAGTTTTCCAAGTTAGGATTAAGGGGGGGTGTTAGGATTATTAATCCTCCCTTGGTCAAATGTATATTAGATTAATTATTTCCTAACTTAGGAACCTTAAATCAATTAAATGAGTCCACTAGTGCAATTGGGTCCACATGGCCCAATGGGGCCACATGTACCAGTCATTAAGGTGTGGGGTACAATACTAGAGGTTAACTGCCAATTACTGCATGTGCATGCATCAGTAGGGGCACCTCCTAAACCAATCCCTACATTTTAGGAACCACTAGGAGGCCCGGTACCAACCTAATTCAGTTAGTTAGATTTAGCACTAGTTAGCCACAGTTAGCCTTAAGTTACCTTCAGATGACTCACTATCAGTTAGCTAGTGCATGGATTACATGCATGGAGAGGAGCGCTTTTGTTCACCTGCCACACTTAGTTGCATTGATTTAACTAGTTGTTAATGTCTGTTGGAGTTATTAGTCATCGACATAGAGTTTATTTGATGGACTCCGATATTGATTGGGAGACCTTGAGTTAGAGATTCAGTTAGATACAGTCTTATCCACTTGGATAATTCCAATTCACTTCTCATGCATTCGAATTCTACCTATTTGTAATCTATTGTACACTGAATATTATTATGATGAATATACTGTAAATTCCTAAGCAATACTTGTCTGTTTCCCGTGTGGTTTGTTTTTCTTAGTTTGTGTGTTCATCCTCCATTCAATTGCTTCAACATAATAAGAATTCTCTACTTGAATATCATATGGCATTCAAATTCTAACATTGGGCCTATCTATCAGTACTTCTTTTTTTGAAAATTTTTGACAGTGTACACAGGTTTTCTTGTTGACAGACATGTTTTTCAATTTGTACATGCGGGTTTCTTTTTGGACAGTTGTGTGTCATACACGGGTTTCCTTTATAATAGGTGCATGTTCCTATAGGTGTCTCTGAGTTCATAGGGTTCTTGCTTGTCACTGTTTTGTGACCTCTCATATGCTTGTGAAGGTTCTGTTTCTGACATGATACTATAAGTCTTAGGTCTGTACATCTCATAGTTTACTTGATCAATCAAGTCCTTAAGTCTTTTGTATTTGACTTTCTTCATTGGTGAATGTTGTGGGTCCTCCTACTTGGCTTAGGTCTGAGTGCTTATATTTTTTGGGTCATTGATCAGTCCTTGGAAACACTGTATGCTTTGTACTATTGTTAGCGGTCTGAGTAAGTCATTCTTGCCATTTTGGATCTATTGGTCTTTGATTGGATAGTTCCGCCAAGTCTTGGTTTTGTGCCATTTCTTCCCACCATGTTGAAGTGTTTTATTATAGGATCTGTTTGCATCATTTGCTTCTATATGTTTAGATTGTTCAAGCTTACTCAAGTTTGCATTTACTTGCATTATAATTTTTGAAATTTTTGAAAAGAAAAGACAAAAATATTTTTATACCTTTTGCATTATTTTGCATTTAGTGTTCTTTTCGTTATTTTTCAAGAAAAGTAAAAAAATTTAAAGTCTTGTAGTTTCTCATGCTTTGTTTAAAAAATTCATTAGCTTTCATCTTACAAGAAAAAAAAAGAAAAATTGGCATAGTAGTTGCAATTTGCTTTGAAATAGTTTTTTTCTTACATCATTTTTTGTTTTCTTTCTATTGAGTCTATAACACCATACAGTTTCATCCTGCTACCTCTGACTAATAATAGCCAATTAAAAAAAAAGAATCTATTAAAATTTACTAGTAAGTTTCTTTTTTCTAGGCTCATACATCAATTAGTTCAGGCTCGGCTTGTGGACTAGGGAGTGTTAGTTGTCCATAAGCATTTGGCTTCAAACGTAGTTGGCCTTTCACTAGGTAAATCATCCTCTACATGAGACCATTTGAAAAGGTCCTCTCACACAGGAGTTAAGCACTAGACCATGTGAGGACCTGGTTGAGGAGATAACCCTACAATTCCTTGTTCGAGCGTAGATCAGGAGTTTTATGCATTTGGGGATCTTGTCAATACCACCTCTTTGGCCTCGTGTTGTGTCAGTGTTGAAAGGGTTTCGGGATTTTCTACCTTGCCAACACATAAGGATTAGTATTGCGACTGTTCCTCTAGATGCTCAGTGTAGTTGCGGTATCCTTTAGTCTCTTGACACTACGGATCATACACATGTATTACGAAAAGGATATTTTTGGTATACCTTGGACGGAAATAGAAGGTAATCCTAGTAGACAGTGTGGGAGGGTGGTTGGGTGATTCTAACACTTGTTCCCAAGAACATATTCACAAGATGCCAAGTAACCATCTATCAGTCTTCACTAGTTGGACTTGGGCCCTAATCATCCAAGGATTTCCTTTAGAAGGAATATATTATACATGTTGTGTATGTGTGACTTTAGGAAATTTTTAGTGAGTATTGTTTGTTTTGTCTATATTTAGTTGGCATTTAGGTGTGTGTGAATCAAATATTTATCTATGGAGGACCAACCTATCCAAAGGTTAAGAAGGTTGTAAAACCTTCCTCCAGCTATTACAGTGGAGCCTCCACCGCCCCTTCAAAGGCGAAGACTAGATACTGGCGTTTCTTTCGAACTAGTAGGAGTTAGCGAAATTCCAGGTGAACCAAAACTTAGGACTAATCTAGAAGAGAGAACTACAGTAAATATTGAATACTTGCAGGTTGACGAGTTTGCAAGGAATTTTAACCCACCTCTTACTGATTTAAACGATCATGTGATCGTCCAGTTTCTTCCCTTTAATTCATCTGTTATTGGTGTTCCTATGAGAAGAGTTATGGCTAGCTCTAGAGAGGGTATTTCTACCACAACTTCAGCCATTTTGGCTAGAGGAGTGCCACCTCCCTCAGTTGGTACTCCAAGACCAAGTGCATCTACTACACCCTTGTCACCAAGTAGTCGAGTGGTCCAACCACCGACTTCCTCTAATATAGTAGATCCTTCTAGTGGGGTATTCACTGGGATTCCTAGTGCACCTTTTGTTTCCCCCTCTTTCATGCATACTATTCAGAGTGGTCCAAGTGGATCCTCCTTGTTTTTCCAGGGTTTCCCGTGGAATGGGGGGCACATTCCCCCATCCACTCCTTATGTAGGTCCTACACCTACATATGTGGGCATGAAGTTTGGAAACACAAATGCTTTTGGCCAAGGTTTCCAGACATCAGTTTCAACCCCTTTCATGAGCTCTCCCTTTTCTCTTTTTAGTGGAGGGATACCGACTCCTATCTTTCAGACTCCAATTTCATTTCGAGCGGCTCGAACCACCTATAGTGCACCACACACAAGTAATCCACTAGAATGTGGGTCAAATCCTTTTCAAGGTAGTCCAACTACTTCACAACTGACAATTAGGGGAAACCCCACTTTTATGTTTCGGAACCACGGGGTAGGTCCTTCTACATCCCATACTCATGCTTTTCAATTTTTGGTTGGGCCTAAACTTCCCTTCTTGGAAACTTTAAACTTTCCAGAATTGTCAAAGTTGATGAATGACCCAGTGCGACATAGTGCTGCATGGCCACCTGTTCCTATTAAGTTACCTTCAGAAATTCCTAAGTTTGAAGGAAAATTTAGCAAAGATCCAAGTGCCCATATAACCACTTTTTACCTATGGTGCTCTTCAAACTCATTGAATGATGATTTCGTTTGGTTAAGGATTTTTCAAAGGACCTTGACTCATGTTGCAGAAAAATGGTACATTGAACTTCCCTCTACTACATATGACATATTTTTGGATCTAGCAACCGCATTTCTCAATCACTTCCAGCTTCATGTCCAGTATGATTCCAGCACACATTTATTGTCGACTTTTCGGAAAAATAAAGCCACACATTCTCGGATCATATCCAAGAGTGGCGAAGATGGAAGAGGCTTATCAAATCCACCATGCCTCCCGAATTCTTATTAGAGTGGTTCTTAAAATATTTATTACCTTATATATCTAAGGATGTATCCACTTCGGGGTTGATCATAGAGGAATAGGCTATTCTCAAGGCCCAAAAATTAGATTTGATTTATTCTCAGTCTGGTGTCTTGTATTAGATAATACCTAAGGCACCGATGTATACCAATGGTGCCGAGAAACCCAAGCCTCGACCCCATGCCGATGGTGTGGTTGGTTCCATTAATTATCCCTCTCTAGAGTCACTGGATAAACTTCTCCACAAGTTGTCAGTGAAGAAATCTATAGCGGAGGTAGCAAAGGCTACCACCCCCTTATCTCAAACTGCAACTGTTTTTGCACAATCTTCTCAAAAGGGTAATCAGTAGCCCAGTGGCTAAAAGAAGAAAGGGAAGAAGGGCGGGGGTAATAAAAAAAAGCTGAAACCTATGAATAATGCTGAGGGGGGTAAGAAATATAAGAAGAAGGTTAAGTTCCCTTGAAATTTGTGCCAGGGAGACCACCTAACTCATCAATTACCTCTTATTGACCTAGCTCAGAAGTTGCTTAAAAAACAAAAATCAATTGTCCTGAAGGATCCATTTCCCCAAGGACAAAACGCAGCTTCTGTTTCTAATGTAGTCGATGGAACTCCTAGTTCCCCTCCTGGTCACAACTATATCAACATGGTATGATCTAACACCTAACTCCATATGAGAAACAACAATTATGAAGCAGAGGCTTCAGAGAAGGGTAAGTCAACTGCTGAAATTCTAACCCTCTCACTATAAAACAACATGTTGATCCAATGCCTAAGATATCAAAAGGTGTCTTTAAAAAATAATTTCACAATCCTAACTCTAGGGTTGATTCTAAATACTCCATGGTTGAATATTTGGCTTAAACTCATTGTACAATTTTTGCATTGGAATTGTTACAAAGTTTTCTTGCTCAGCGGGATGCCCTCTTAGTAGCTTTAGGCAGTATGGATTCATCAAGCCTCTTGGAGAAGTTTAATATGTCAGATGTTAATATTCGCCTACCATATCATGTGGCTTTTTCAATAGATGCCATTCATGGCGGAAAAACCACTGGACATATAGTTTTTAACGAAGGTTCTTCCACATGTGTTATGTCTATGTCTTACTGGAAGGATTTAGGTTTCTAGGAGCTATTTCCATCAAACACTTTACTTACTGCTTTCAACAGAAGGTATTTCCATCTGCATGGTATTCTACCATAGTTTGAGATTAAGTTGGAAGGGAAAGCATTGGTTGTTGAATTAGAAGTGATTGATGCTCCTTTGGATTATAACTTGCTTCTAGGGAGGAGCTGGAATTACGCCATGTGCACGATCGCCTCAGACATTCTTCGAGTGGTGGTGTTTCCACATGAGGGGAAGTTGGTTACTGTTAACTAACTCAGTTTCACTCGAAAGGGTCATTTGGAGACTAATCAGTCCACTGTACCTTTGATTGATTAGACTAAACCAGCTAATGAGAGTTTGGGGTTTGGAATGTATTCATATTTAATGGGCACATTCAATATCCCACCCCCTATAAACTATCTATGTTCTACCAGTGTGGGTAAGTCTATTGTGACGGTTATCGATAGAATGGATCCTTGGATCCTTACTTCCCGTCATGAACCTCAGGTGCCCTTATCGGAGGTGGAAATGCCTTATCAAGCTATCGTTAATACCACTACTAATCCTATCGTGATTCCTTCTTCAGTCTCAGAGGAGTTAGAAGAAGCTTATCTGTCTGCTTGGGTAGAGAACTATTTAGATTCAGATGACTGCTTAGACATGGTTTTACCTTCGAATGAAGCCATTTTGGAAGCCATGAGAGTGAGATAATATTTGTGAAGATATTCACCATAGGTCCTACTTTATTCCAGAATTGAGTAGAATTGAAAACCAAGAGTTCCAAGTGAGATTGGTGAAAGATGTTGATTTGCCGATTAATCCTTTGCCAAAGGAGAGAATTTTTACCAAGGGGAATATGGCAAATATTTTTGTTACCATTCCTATCAACATCTCTGCAAACCCTGACATCATCGAAAATGTGCATATTGACGCAAACTGATCTTCGAAGGAGATTGATATATATACTGCATTATTTAAAGAGTATCGCAACGTGTTTTCTTGGGAATATGAGGATATTTCAGGCATAGATCCATTGATCGTAAAACAAGAAATCTAAACCTATATCAATGCTAAACCGGTTCGACAAAATATTCGACCTGTTAATCCGCGTAAAGTGGCAGTCGTTAAGTCTAAAGTGGAAAAGTTGCTAAAATTTGGCTTTATCTACCTTATTGCTTTGACAGAATGGGTATCCAATCCCATTACTGTTGATAAGAAACAAGGGATAATACACATGTGCACTGATTTACATGACCTAAATAAAGCGTGTCCCAAGGACAACTATCCCACACCCTTCATTGATCATATCATTGATGCTTGTGCAGGTAGCGAAGTATTTTCGTTTATGGATGGTTTTCTGGATATAATAAAATCCAAATCAATTCGAAAGACAAACAAAAAAAAAGATTTTATTTGTCCATGGGGTGCCTTTGTGTACAAGAAAATGCCCTTTGGCTTGAAGAATGTCGGAGCAACCTTTTAGTGGGAAATGAATGTTTCCTTCCATGACATTAATAATATTGTCGATTCGTATCTTGATGATCTGCCTGCCCATTCTCACAATAGGAGGGACCATCCAGATCACCTTCACTTAAACTTTTAACAATGTAGACATTACAAAATACGCTTAAATCTGCCTCCTCCTCGGTCTATCAAGCAACTTCAGAGCCTACAAGGGAAATCTAATTTCCTTCGAATTTTTATAGTAAACTATGCCAAGATAACTAAGGGTTTCATGCGCTTGCTTAAGCAGGACACTCCATTTGTATGGGATGAAAACACACAACTTGCATTCGAGATATTGAAAATAGATTTATTGTCGTCTCCTTTGTTACATCCACTAGATTACTTTAGAGACTTTATATTGTATCTGGCTGCATCACAGTCGACCATTGGGGTAGTATTGGTTCAGGAGGATGACAAGCTCTAAGAGCATGTTGTCTATTATCTCAATTGTGCATTAGCTGGTCCTAAACTTCGATACTCCCACGTCGAGAAGTTATCATTAGCAGTTGTTTATGATGTTCAGAGGCTGTGTCGCTACATTTTACTGAGGATAGCCACTGTAGTAGCATATGTAAATCATTTTCAATATGTTTTGTCTCAATGCATAATCGAGGGAAAATTCAATAAGTGGATAGTCATTCTCCAATAGTTTGACTTGGATTTCTAGTCTGTCAAATCTAAAAAGTCATTAGTTTTTGCAGAGCTTATCTCAAAATTTCCTACGAAAGAAAATGTAGCAGTGGAAGATGAATCATTCCCAGATGAGTATATCTTTCTGGTTTCCACCTCTGATCCCTGGTATAGAGATATCCTTATATATATCCAGACTTTGAATTATCATGTGTCCTTCTCGAGGGAAGAGCGACATAAATTGCTTGTGAATGCAAAAAACTACCTGATCATAAGTGGTAATTTGTATCGAAGAGGGGTAGATTATATTTTGTGTCAGTTCTTCACCCACGAGGAGGATGAGCATGTCCTGAATGATTCCCATAGTGAAGTGTGGGGGTCATTTATCTGGGTTAGCAATGACCTAGAAGATTTTGTGTGCCCATTATTTCTAGCCACGATCTTTAAATATTATGTGGATGCTGTGAATCGTTGTCATCCATGTCAGGCGCTCTACACCAGGAAAATGTGATCGCATCCTTCTCCATTGTTTCTCATCATTGTGGTGGGCCCCTTCACTAAGTGGGGGGTGGATTACATGACGTGGAATCTAGTTTCGACTAGGGGGGAATTTATCATTGTCTATGTTGACTACTTCACAAAGTGGGTAGAGGAAATTCCTACCTTCAAAGCGGATGGTGAAACGATAGCTTACTTCATGTTTAACCAGATCATTACTCGTTTTGGTATTCCAAAGGAGATTGTCACTTACCATGGCAGTCACTTTCAGAATCATATAATGCCTAAGATGACTACTATGCTAGGGTTCAAGCAAGATCACTCATATTCCTTCTACTTGAAAGCAAATGGCCAAGTAGAGATAGTGAATAAGACCTTGAAGACCATTCTAAAGCGTACCATTAAAGAAATCCGGTCAAACTGGAACATCATGCTATATCCTGCACTTTGGGCATACTGGACCAATGTCAAGACTACCATGGGTTTTTCACCTTTACAACTTGTTCACGGGGTAGAAGCAGTCACTCCATTCAAATGTGAAATTCCATTGCTTAAGATAGTCATTCATGTAATCCCTGACACTACGGAACTAGAAGAACGTTTGTTGCATTTAGAAAATATTGATGAAAGATGCAGAGATGCGTTGACAGCAAACGAGGCTCATAAGAATAGGGCTAAGA
The DNA here is from genome assembly GCA_001517045.1 of Pseudotsuga menziesii. Taxonomy (NCBI): domain Eukaryota; kingdom Viridiplantae; phylum Streptophyta; class Pinopsida; order Pinales; family Pinaceae; genus Pseudotsuga; species Pseudotsuga menziesii. Next base: position 460,990 of record LPNX010859439.1, on the reverse strand, counting down.
ACCAGTATGACAAAGTTGTTAAGCCAAGGGTTTTTTCTGAAGGGGAACTTGTCTTACTCTGGGATCATGACAAAGAATCCTTGGGGATAGGAAAATTCAAGTCCATGTGGTTAGGTCCCTACGTCATGTCAAAGATATTGAAAAAAAGGGAATATGAATTAACTGATTTTGATGGAAATAAGTTGCTTGAGCCTAGAAATGGGCTCTACCTGAAGAAGTACTATGCCTAGGCTTGGTGCTTTTTCTTGTATTTTTATTGTATGTATTTTATGTACAATATTTAGATGGTTACTGTTTCTTATACAATCTGTTGGTTGTTGCAGATGTCAGCTGAGTGGTTCGTAGGTTTTGTGGATGGTGTTAGTTTCCATACTTGTAACCTGGATTCAGCTGCATGGGTCATTTATTCACCCTCGGGAGAACTAGTTCCCTTCGAAGGTGCTTACTTAGGTCCAGCTACTAATAATGTGGCCAAATACAGAGTTGTCATCGAGTTTCTATGGGATTCCGCGTCACGTGGCATTACCCGGCTAGAGGTGAGACTTGATTCTCAACTCCTGGTTTTTCAATTCAATGGAGACTATTAGGTGCAAAACACTACTTTGTTACGTCAATTTTTGCAGGTTATATTACTTGAAAGAAATTTCGAGTATATTTCATTTAATCATATTCCAAGAAATGAGAATACAATCATAGATGCTTATGAAAACTACATTCTAGATTGGCACTTAACACATATTTTGTAAAACAAACATAACAGATACATTTGAGACACATGTAAATAACCAGACAATATATACATACATACATATACATATATATATATATATATATATATATATATATATATGTAAAACAAATTCCATAGATAGATAGAGTCTTGATTCGAAGATCCTGTCATAACTGTATAAATATACAAAAAATAGGATCGTAATCCATAAATATGCCTATAGATCTAAGCCTGCTCCTCAGCCTCTTTGTATGCGGCTGCCTCCTCGGCCCCCCTGTAATGTATCATGGCCATGGCTACCCTCCTCAATAGGCGTATCCAGGTAGTTGGAATCCCTACTACAAACTCCTGCATCACAATGGGAATTCACTCAATTCGCATACAAGGGACCCCTTGGCTTATCCTGGCCAACTTCCCCTCGAGAACTCAAAGTATACTCTGCTCCCCACCCTGTGTGGGTCATACAAAAGTCCTAGGGTTCCCATCGGGGCATATAGGTCCAATATCTACATTTAAACATTTAAAAATGGATTAAAACTCTTATACATATGTATATAACTTTATGATTAAAATTCATGTTACGGAATAAGGTACGAGTTTATATATGCTAGAGTAGATCTAACACCAATATATATAGCATGCTTGTCTTGTTTACTAATTGTTGAGGAAGTAATTTATTAATTCAAGCTAGAGTTGGAAAGCTCAATGGGGATCTACTTCAACCATCTGGAATAAGGTACGAGTTTTGATCCTTTAGTGTTAGATATTTGATTTCTCTTGCATATTGGAAAGGATTGATTTCTGGAGTCAAGATGTTTGTTGTGGTACCCCAAGCCATAGGAATTTCTCTCCGCTATGGAGAGAAATTCCTATGGCTTTGGGTACCACAACAGACAGCTTGACTCCAGAAATCAATCCTTTCCAATATGCAAGAGAAATCAAATATCTAACACTAAAGCATCAAAACTCGTACCTTATTTCGGACGGTTGAAGTAGATCCCTGTTGACCTTTCCAACTCCAGCTTGAATTGATAAATTACTTCCTCAATAATCAATAAACAAGACAAGCATGCTATATATATTGGCGTTAGATCTTCTCTAGCATAATAATCAACAACGTATAAGCATTTGAAATCATCCATGGATAAAATATTCATTCAAACATACATTATTGGACAGGAAAATATATTTCTATTAATATAAAATCAGAGATTACAATGAATACAACCTCTGTCGGCACGCTTGTGAATCAGAGAAACTGAATCCCCCACTTGGGCCTCCACCACCTCAATCCTCCGTCTCTCGATAGCAAGCTCACAAGCAAAAGGAAAGCTTGGGAAGAACACCAAAGTGCTCCAAGGGACAAAGGGATGCAGACTCAAGCATAAGTTCTGGAAACAATGGACTATAGTTTCTTTGCTCTCAATTCTCACATATTCTTCAATGTATCCAAAGGGTTCCTTATATAGCTCTTCAATGGGGAAATGAAGGGTCGAATCTGAGCGATCTCAAGGCATATGGAAGGCCAGGAGACAAGTGAGTCGGATCCATGTCAAGGAAGACTCCAAAAGAATTTGGCCTTTTGCACACATCCCGATGTATGCATTTTTAGGGGTCAAACCCACGTATATACGCGAGAAAGGGTTTAAAAGTCACGTATAGAAATTTAAGCATGTTTTTAGGGATGATCTTGGAAACATCAAAGGTATAAAAAAGGTCCATGGGGTCTGTTAAGTCATGAATTGTCTTCTTTAGTTTTATATTTTGTTTATGTTTTTGAAATTTGCTAATGTTCTTACTTCTAGGAAATTTTGGCTTAGAGTTCAAACTTGAGTTTATGCCTTTAGGTTTTCATCAGTTTTTGTTTTTTCTTATGTTTTTAAAGCTTGCTTTTATGAAAATTTTGTGTAAAGTTCATTTTTGAAGGGTTCTATAGGGTGTATTTTGATTAATGGTTTCATCAATGACACTAAGATCAAAGGTTAATCATACAAACTGAGTTTTAAATCTAGATTAGTGATCAAATGACAAAAATTATATGTTTGAACTTTCTTGTAACGCAAGAGCGAAAAAAATGCACTGGCGCGCTACAAGAAAGTCGCGAGTGCCCAATTGGTCATTTTTCACTCCGATTTTTTCAATGATTTCGTTCCTAAGGTGATTAATCACATCAATTAGTAGGTTTGATACATGTCTTGCTAGGCTAATCATGTAAACAGGTGGTTGGTCATCGTGTGAGGGAAAGTGTGGCAGTTCGATGCAAATGCTTGGAAAATCAAGACAGAGAGTGGAACGAGGCAAAATTTTTGGGAAGAGGTTCTCAAACTAAATATTACGAAGCTAGTGAATGCTGTGGTGGAGACATATTGCTGAAAAATAGGGAATTTGACAGTTGAAGGAAGAATTAGGGTTTCCCAGCGGCGACAGTTAGAAGCGATCTAGAGGTTTGAAGACACCTGGAAAGTTCAATTCGACACCTAGCCGGTCAGGGAATCAATTTATAACGCCTTTATTAAGCTTTGAATGAGGTATCCCGCGTGACCTTTGTCATGACTTGTTAAAATTGGGGTTTTTTCTGATAAGCCCTGTGATGTCAAATTTTTAAAGGAAAACATGAATTTACTTACTCAACAAATTTTCAATGATGAGATATTAATCAAAATATCTAAATAGGCATCGTTTGAGTTAGTAAAGTTTAGAGCAGCACTGTTGGAGATTTCTGGTTTTGTGATTAAGCCAAATTGTTGAAACTTGGCACAAAGCATTTCCTGAATTGGTGATAGGATAGACTGTGTAAACTTGAAGAAAAATGGGCTGTGAAATTACTAAGAGGTGCTAGAAAACCCTACAGAATATGAAGAGAAGTGGAAAAACCAATAGGGTTGAGCTCACTGATCTCAGTTGGGTGGATAAATTTCCAAGATGTGCTGAGCTGTTTGAAAATGCTAGATGGTTGATATTTTTTAAGAAAATTGATGGATACAATACTGAAGTTTCTCACAATTTTTCTCAATGTTATGACAAAGATACTGTATCTTTTGATATTTTGAAATTCAAATTGAACACAAATTTGGTGGCTGAGGCAACAAGGGTTAAAAATGAAGGAGAGCTTTGGTTTAAGAAAGTGCCATTTACTTTTAATGCATTGAGGCATCTATTTCCTGGTATTGTTCCAGATTGGGGCAAGGGAGTGCCCATCCATAACTTCAGAGCTGAATGGGTAGAACCTATTAAGGTTTTACAAAGTTACATCACATGTGAAGGAAGGTATGCCTTCGTCTTCAAATACCATTTTAGGTTCCTTCAGCACCTTAGTAGTGAATCAAAGATGAACCTTCCTTTCTTCTTGCTAAAGAGCCTACGAAATATGTCCAGCGGAATCAAAGAACACCAAGATCATACTAGACAGTCCATCTTTCACCATGGACTTATCAAACTTATTATCAACAGTGTTTTGCAGAAAGAAGGAAAAACATGGGAATATTTCCTTTTTTGGTCAGGGTTTCAAAATAATCAAGAAGGATAGTCTACTAGAAAGCAAGTTGATAAAGGACAGACCTTGATCAGGAAATTAAGACAAAAAGTAAAGGTTGAAGATGAAGACTGTGTCAAATTAGAGGAAGTTACAAAACCTGTAAAAGAAGATTTTGAATCTGAGCAGCATCCAGATGATAGTGAGAACAAAGATTTGTAGTTTATTCACAAGGAGACTCAACCTGTTCAGAATGATACACCAGCAGAGACATTCATTGATGAGAAGATTGCACTTACAGAGAAGGTTTCAGCTGATAAAGAAAACACTAAAGTCCAAAAACAAAGTCCAATTACAATCTTGTCAGAAGATGAAACATACTTGTTGGAGGATGATAAGTTTCCTGTCATTGATAAAAATAGGGTTGGCACTAAGAAAGAATTTCACAGTCAGGAGGATAGGATAGTAGTACCAAAGAAAAGGAAGCTTAAAGTTAAAGAATTTTCCTCTGTCATCCATCAAGGAAAAACCTTAAAAATGGTAGGATAACTTGCTCCAAGGTGGAGACCAAAGACTAGACCCAGAAACAAACTCAGGCTAAACATGAAGAAATTACTAAACCCTAAATTGAATAAAGAGGGGGTAACTGTGATTGATAATTCTTCCTCTGAAGAAAAGTTGGAGGTTGGTAAGGGTGACAGCAAAGGGAAAAAACCAATGAAATCAGAAGAAGAATCTAGCCTCACTGAGACCAAGCTGTCTGATGTATTTTTGGAAATACGAGGTCAAATGTTAAAAGAGCAACAAAAAGATGAAATAGAGATTTCTCACTCAGAAAACAAACTGATGGTTGATGAAAATGTTCCTGGTGAAACTGAGACTCAAGAAAACCTAAGTTTTCATGAAAATCCTACAGAATTGCTGCCTAAAGATGAAGAAATCTATAGAAGACTTAACATTCCATGGCTTCCTAATGAGCTGCAAAGTACAACAGGAAATAAAGCATTTGATTCAGAGAAAGAAAATTTACAGAGAACTATAAAGCAGTATGAACATCAAGTAGAATATATGCAGGAGACAAGTGATGGTTTGATTATGGCCAATAAAATACTCAGAGAAGACCTAGAAGAGGTGAATAATCACTACCAGGAACTAATTGCAGTCTCAGAAGGGGCATTAAAAAGAAAAATAAGTACAAAGTTACAATTTATAGGGTTAAAACAGACCATCAGATATCTACAGCAAAAAATGAAGAGCTTACTAGAAGAATGACAAAGATGGAAGCAGAGCAGCTGAAGGCTAGGAGAAAGGCCCAAGCCTTAGAAGGGATAGCTTTGTTAGTAGAGGCTGCTAAAGATCTATGAGGCTTGTTAGAAAAATCAGTTATTTGTTATGTTTTGATGAATATTTTACTTTCGTAATTATTATTTTGATAAAACCATTTCGATGAGTAGGCTAAAAGCAGTTAGGGTTTAGCCTTTAACTAAATTTTGATAGATAGTATTAAGGGAGGTCACAAAGAGGACTAAGGGTTCGACTTTTGGCTGGCTAGAGGAGGTCTCCTGACTTGTTGATAAGCTAAGTATATGACTCTCATGTGTATTTGAGGAACTGATTATGAAATATATGCTCCATTTTACCCTTCAGTCTATTATTTGGCTTCATTTATAGCTTGTTTAGCTACACAGTTGGTAATTTCATTGCTGGTTTATAGTTTTTATGCTTGTAGTGCTTGCCATTTGTGGATGAAATTCAATGTTATTTTCTGTTGGATACATGGTTATTATGTTATGCATATCAGTTTTTCTACGCTTGTGATTTAGTTCTTATTTGGGTTATGAATGCATTCCCTCTTGTCACCAAAATTTACAACTAGAAAACCCTTTAAAAAACCCCAAAAACCTAGTTTTGTTATATTGAAATATTTGAGATTATGTTGGCTTGTTTTGTCGTAGTCTGGAAACAATTTCTGGCATAAATAGGGTCCAAAGAGTCTACAGACGGATAGGGGAAGGCCATACAAGTGTGATTCACCAGGTGTAGTAAAATCAGCTATAACAGATGCCCCCTAATGTGTGAGGTCAGAGGGGTCATACGATGGCCGAAATACATTGTGAGTCCATCGCAGAAGTGGAGTGATGAAGAACCTAGTGGAAGACCAGCCACCCAATCAGCATAGTACAATGATACAACTCTGCATATAATTTCAAATACATATAGCAGTCCCAGATACATAAGAGTACAATGGCCATGAATAGGTATGATACAAAATATGACATAAGTGGTCATCGCCACGTACAATATACATAGATCAGAATCTCCATGATGAAGATATACAAAGGATCAAGATCTCCATAATGGCTGAATATATACAATGGATCAAGATCTCCATAATGGCTGGAAATATCTGACATATACTGGAATCAAGTCATGAGAGCTGAAATCTCATGAACACTAGCATGATCAAGGAGATAGCATATAAGAGATGCCACCAATCTGGAAGGTATTCTACATAAACTGCTACGAGTACAAGTCCTACTATTTGAATAGAGGTGTCGAGATCGAACATAGTAGTCCATCGTCTGATTACCGGTCATTGATGTATACCGTTAACAGACGCGAGATCACCCACTGATAATGATAATGGGAATCAAGGTAATCGAGTGCAAACAAAAAATTCTGAATAAATGTGTTGAGGTCTAACACTTGAGAGAATCCATTGATCAAGGGATATTGATGTATTCCCAAAGAACTATCGATGGCGAGAGAACCTGCCATTGATGACTGCAAGTCTCAAGGCACTCAAAAATGACTCTAGATTCCAATCCCAGAATAAATGATCAGAATTCCATGGGATGAAATATGCTGGAAGGAGGGCATTAAGGCATCCCCCATCATCCAACACGAAGTACTCAGCAAAGTTGTATAATGTGGAAGGACTCGATCATAAGGTGCATGAACCAGTAACTATACTGGGAATGACTGACATGCAAAGTCAAGATAACTGAGGAATGGCCGACTCAGGTTTCAACTTCCTTCGAACAAGAGAATAACAACAAATGGTGACTGAATGTAGGCAGCATAGACTCGATATGCAAAACTGGGACATCTCTGTGACACAGGAAGCATCGACAAAGGCTCCATAGGGACTGGAACCTTAACCAGTCAGTGGAGATAAACTCAGATAAATGAGTACATCTCCTAAAGTAAAACTATAAACCCAACCAACGGATGTGATATACAGTGCTCTGTTCAAAGGAGACATGACTCGACAGATACCAAAGGTAACATCTTTCCTTATCCAGATTTTTGGTTTTTAAATTTTTTTTTGGACTTTTTCAAATATTTAAAAAGCTTGAAAAAGAATAAAACTACTTTATAGTTACAGACTAGGAGGAGATGAGTGTCATATGGGAAAACAAACTAGTTCCAAGCAGTGGAACATACCTATGCTCAATGCAAGGATACATGTGTAGGATAGTGACACTCGGGGGAAAGTCCCCTCCCGGTAAAATTAGGGAATCAAGCTACAAAATATATATAAAATGGCTCTGCATGGCTAGACATGAGACAAGAATGGGATATATGGCTGATAATAAAAGCAGGTAAGTCAGCATAAGGCTCAATAATGCAAGCAAAAATCATGATAATTCAATTACAACTTGTCATAAGGGAGTCCTGAGGAAATAGGCCAGCAACACGATCAAGAGGAGTATGAGGCTCTTGCAAAATGACATGGCAATACTATACAAAGGACTCCCAGACCTAATAGAGGACTCAAAACATGGGTACCAAATGCAAAAGGGAGCTAACTAGGACACCCATGTATAGGAAAGCTCTACCATTCACATAATATCACTTCTAACAGTAGCATGAAGGTTCAGTGATACCATGGAATGGGTCTGTACCTAAGGTTAAGATGGAATGGTCATAAGGTAATGCAAAATGCAAGCAGATGGGAAATCCTAACCTATATTCCAGTTTAGACATGATACCTATGATAGGAACGAATGGGTCGAAACCTCGGAGAAAGTGTACAAAAACTGGACCCTACATGAAAACCATATTAGTCCAAAACAACCCGAAATAGTCAATAAAAAATCTAAACTATAGGATATAGGGAGGAATGATCATGACAACTACACCCAAAAGAAACAATGCGGTGAATGACGGGACATAAAAAGGAAAGTAAGGTGTATACCCAATGTTCACACATCCACTACCACCACCATGAGAGTGACCAGCGGTGTAACGACCAAGCGAAGGGAATAAAAATCCTCCACAAATGGAGTAGAGGATGGAAAATGACCATTCCCAAATATATGAGCATGGTAAGGGGATGTGATGCCCCCAAGTATGACACCAGGGTCCGTACTAGGACCAAGGATGGGTGATAGGATACCAGGAAAGCCGAAAATAAAAGGACCCAAACTCAAGAGAGCATAAATATACTCAAGTAACCACGATCCCAAAGGCCAACTAGCGCACAAAGAGCATGCTCCTAAGAAAATCTACAGCCAAAATACAAGCAAACCAAGGGCAGGATATGTGAGCTCCCGAATGAAGCAGGTATGTCTCGCCTAGGAGAGGCTCGAAACTCCCATACACTACAAGCAGAGGTACGTAACCAATTATAGTGGCCCTTAGCTTCAACGCATAATGCGATTGTGCTGTCTGACCTCTACCTGGACAGGACACTCACAGAATAACCTCTGCAGGTATCCCCTGTGATACCTAGGTAAGGCAACTAAGTTCACCTCAATATAACCAATGCTCAGGCTGACAGTCGTAGGAAAGATTGACTGTATGGGTAGGGTAGCATAGCTCGAAACTCTCAAAAGAGGCCCCAGATACGAATACAATCCTGGAAATATCTCCAGTGCTACTCAGTTACAACCAGGGGTCATCCCAATCATAACCGCTCACACTACCTCATCCTTAACTCCCTTTTAAGAGGAGGATCCTAATAAACACTAATTATACCAAGGAATTTCACACTCTCACCTAGACAGACACATATATGTTGTTGTTTAGTGGAATTGGAGAATTTACTCACAATGAACTATTCCAAGACCCTAAAACCTAATCTTGTTGGTGCACCCTATAAAAGAAAAGAGTGTAATTCATTTTATTATGCGTTGATTTTATTTGGCTGTAATTACTCAAGGGAAATGCTCATGCAACTAATGAAGTTATGACTCAGCAGTGAAGTAAATATGCACACCATAACAAACAATGCTAAGTGCAATCTTTGTCAAATGAAAAATAGGGTATGCCAATACATGAGATGCATAAAAAATCATTCCTTTGATGTCAATGCAATCCTTCCTATATGAAATCCTAAACACAACTCTCATCCAAGCAATCCAATGCAAGTACCTCCTCAAATCCATATCTAAGATGCAACTAAGAGTGCAACTACTTTGTATATTTCAATATAAAAGAATGAAAAATGCAATAAAAGTCATCTAAAACTCTCAGTCTCTGTAGCAAGTATAAAAGACAAGCCCAGCAAGACACCGAGACAAAAAAGAGTAATGCACTAATGGAAAAACAAAAAGGATAAATGACTAAAACTACTTTCAAATAAAAATCAATGAAAAAGCAGTCTCTGGTCACAAAAAAAGCATCCAACAGACAACATCAGACCCAAGGAAGACCCAACCACACTCACAACCCACCCAACAACTTCCCACAACATCAAACTCACCAAAAGGGAGGATGTATGCTACTGTTTAAAGAACAGTTGTGTATATACGTGACTTTTGGCCAAAAACCTACGTGTATATGTGGATTTTGGCCAAAAACCTGTGTGTATACGCGTCTTTTGGCCTAAAATCCGTGTATGTACATGAATTTTGGCCAAAAATATGCGTATATAGAGACGACAGTGGTAAAAAGTAGGCCAAGGGTCAAACCAATAAAGGGGAGTGTCAATGGATGAACATCCTATAAAATGCAACACAGAAAGAAGGAGAAACAAAGAGCAAGTCAAAAATATATAAAGCCCATTGTGCCCACGAACCCCAAATAAAAACAAGGAACATCCTCAACGGAGTCACCAATTATGTTATGGAGAGAAATTACTATGGCTTGGGGTACCACAACAGACAACTTGATTCCAAAAATCAATCCTTTCCAATATGCAAGAGAAATCAAATATCTAACACTAAAGGATCAAAACTCGTACCTTATTCCGAACGGTTGAAGTAGATCCTTGTTGAGCTTTCCAACTCCAGCTTGAATTGATAAATTACTTCCTCAACAATGAGTAAACAAGACAAGCATGCTATATATATTGGTGTTAGATATACTCTATCATATATAATGAACAACGTATAAGCATTTGAAATCATCCATGGATAAAATATTCATTCAAGCATACATTATTGGACATGAAAAGATATTTCTATTAATATAAAATCAGAGATTACAATGAATACAACCTTTGTCGACACGTCTGCGAATCGAAGAAACTAAATCCCCCACTTGGGCCTCCACCACCGCAATCCTCCATCTCTTGATAGCAAGCTCACAAGCAAAAGGAAAGATTGGGAAGAACACCAAAGTGCTCCAAGGGACAAAGGGATGTAGACTCAAGCATAAGTTCTGGCAACAATGGACTATAGTTTCTTTGCTCTCAATTCTCACATATTCTTCAATGTATCCAAAGGGTTCCTTATATAGCTCTTCAATGGGGCAATGAAGGGTTGAATCCGAGTGATCTCAAGGCATATGGAAGGCCAGGAGACAAGTGAGTCAGATCCATGTCAAGGAAAACTCCAAAAGAATTTGGCCTTTTGCACACATCCCGATGTATGCAGTCTTCGGGGTCAAACCCGTGTATATACGCGAGAAAGGGTTTAAAATTCACGTATAGAAATTTAAGCATGTTATTAGGGATGGTCTAGGAAACATAAAAGGAAAAAAATGGTCCATGGGGTCTAAGGAGTTTGCATAGGGACAAGGAAGGCCATAAAAGTGTGATTCACCATGTGTGGTAAAATCAGCTATAACAGATGCCCACTGGTGTAAAGACTGAGTGAAGGGAATAAAAATCCTCCACAAATGGAGTAGAGGATGGAAAATGACCATTTCCAAATCTATGAGCATGGTAAGGGGATGTGATGCCCCCAAGTTTGACACCAGGGTCCGCACTAGGACCAAGGATGGGTGATAGGATACCAGGCATGCCAAAAATAAAAGGACTCGAACTCAAGAGAGAATAAATATACTAAAGTAACCACGATCCCAAAGGCCAACTAGCGTAGAAAGAGCACACTCCTAAGAAAATCTACAGCCAAAATACAAGCAAACCAAGGGCAAGATATGTGAGCTCCCAAATGAAGCAGGTATGTCTCGCCTAGGAGAGGTTTGAAACTCCCATACACTAGAAGCGGAGGTATGTAACCAATTATAGTGGCCCTCAACTTCAACGCATAAAGCGACTATGTTTTCCAACCTCTACCTAGCTAGGACACTCACATAATAACCTCTGCAAGTACCCCCTATGATACCTAGGTAAGGTAACTAAGGTCACCTCAATATAACCAATGCTCAGGCAGATAGTCGCAGGCGGGATTGACCGTATGGGCAGGGTAGCAAAGCGCGAAACTCTCAAAAGAGCCCCCAGATACAAATACAATCCTGGAAATATCTTCGGTGCTACTCAGTTACAACCAAGGGTCATCCCAATCATAACTGCTCACACTGCCTCGTGCTTAACTCCCTTTTGAGAGGAGGATCCTGAGAAACACTAATTATACCAAGGAATTTCACACTCTCACCTAGACAGACACATACATGTTGTTGTTTAGTGGTCTTGGAGAATTTACTCACAATGAACTATTCCAAGACCCTAAAACCTAATCTTGTTGGTGCACCCTATAAAAGAAAAGAGTGTAATTCATTTTATTATGTGTTGATTTTAATTGGCTGTAATTACTCAAAGGGAAATAGTCGTGCAACTAATGAAGTTATGACTCAGCAGTGAAGTAAATATGCACACCATAACAAACAATGCTAAGTGCAATCTTTGTCAAATAGAAAATAGAGTATGCCACTACGTGAGATGCATAAAAAATCATTCCTTCGATGTCAATGCAATCCTTCCTATATGAAATCCTAAACACAACTCTCATCCAAGCAATCCAATGCAAGTACCTCCTGAAATACATATCTAAGATGCAACTAATAGTGCAACTATTTTGTATTTTTCAATATAAAAGAATGAAAAATGCAATAAAAGTCATCTAAAACTCTCAGTCTCTTCAGCAAGTATAAAAGACAAGCCCAGCAAGACACCGAGACAAAAAAGAGTAATGCACTAATGGCAAAACAAAAAGGATAAATGACTAAAACTACTTTCAAAGAAAAATCAATGAAAAAGCAGTCTCTGGTCATAAAAGAAGCATCCAACAGACAACATCAGACCCAAGGAAGACCTAACCACACTCACAACCCACCTAACAACTTCCCACAACATCAAAATCACCAAAAGGGAGGATGTACGTGACTGTTTAAAGAACAACCGCATATATATGTGACTTTTGGCCAAAAACATGTGTGTATACGTGGATTTTGGCCAAAAACCTGCATGTATACGTGACTTTTGGCCAAAAATCCATGTATGTACGCGACTTTTGGCCAAAAACCTGCGTATACAGAGAAGACAGTGGTAAAAAGCCGGCCAAGGGTCAAACCAATAAAGGGGAGTGTTAATGGATGAACATCCTATAAAATGCAACAAAGAAAGAAGGAGAAACAAAGCGTAAGTCAAGAATATCAAGCCCATTGTGCCCGCAAACCCCAAATAAAAACAAGGAACATCCCCAACAGAGTCGTCAATTCTATTACAGAGATAAATTCCTATGGCTTGGGGTACCACAACAGACAGCTTGACTCCAAAAATCAATCCTTTCCAATATGTAAGAGAAATCAAATATCTAACACTAAAGGATCAAAACTCATACCTTATTCCGAATGGTTGAAGTAGATCCCCGTTGAGCTTTCCAACTCCAACTTGAATTGATAAATTACTTCCTCAACAATGAGTAAACAAGATAAGCATGCTATATATATTGGTGTTAGATCTACTCTAGCATATATAATCAACAACGTATAAGCATTTGAAATCATCCATGGATAAAATATTCATTCAAACATACATTATTGGATAGGAAAAGATATTTCTATTAATATAAAATCAAAAATTACAATGAATACAACCTCTGTCGGCACGTCTGCAAATCAGAGAAACTGAATCCCCCACTTGGGCCTCCACCACCTCAATCCTCCATCTCTTGATAGCAATCTCACAAGCAAAAGGCAAGCTTGGGAAGAACACCAAAGTGCTCCAAGGGACAAAGGGATGCAGACTCAAACATAAGTTCTGGCAATAATGGACTATAGTTTCTTTGCTCTCAATTCTCACATATTCTTCAATGTATCCAAAGGGTTCCTTATATAGCTCTTCAATGGGGTAATGAAGGGTCGAATCCAAGCGATATCAAGGCATATGGAAGGCCAAGATACAAGTGAGTCAGATCCATGTCAAGGAAAACTCCAAAAGAATTTGGCCTTTTGCACACATCCAGATGTACATGGTTTTAGGGGTCAAACCCGTGTATATACATGAGAAAGGGTTTAAAAGTCGCGTATAGCAATTTAAGCATGTTTTTAGGGATGATATTGGAAATATCAAAGGTATAAAAAAGGTCCATGGGGTCCAAAGAGTCTGCAGAGGGACAGGGGAAGGCCATACAAGTGTGATTCACCAAGTGTGGTAAAGTCAACTATAACAATTCATAAAAAATAAAATAACATAAAAGGATAAAAATACCTAGCTCTCCCCATGCCTCCCTGGCAAAAGGAATAGATAATTATCTCCTTGGAATTCTAGTCCGGCGTACGAAAATTGCTCAAGAGCTGGTACTTGTATCTCCCACCACAGATAAAATTCATCATCATAGACACTCTGAACAGATCCTCCTCCACCTTGAAGGAGGAATACCTCTCCCCATCTTGTCAGTCTAGGCTGGCGAGGAGAAGGTGGTGGTAGCGCTACTACGGGGATAATAGTAGGAACTCTCTCAAAGAAGAACGCCACTAATATACTTGAGTATCCAAAGTTCTTCTTGTGTTCTCTCTTGCAGTCAGAGAGCAGCTTCCTCATAATCGGGATCATACCTTAGCACTAGTCAAATACTATACCCTGCATGCACTCCACTGGAATCCTCATCTGAGTTTGAGTAGCTAGATGCAATGCAGAAGATCCAACAATTCTTACCATGGTGCTTACCACTACCTGCAATGGAAAGCTGGTTATGTGAACAATATGGATGCATGATCCTTTCTTCTGCGTGCCTAGTGGGAAGTAAGTGTCAACATAGTCTTGGACACTCAGAAGGTCACCACCCCTACCTATACCCTCAAGGTTCATGGGCATACCTCTACAGCATAGCCCTGTAATAAAATACATGTCTTCTACCGTGACCTCCAAGATCTCTCCTTGAATATCAAAGACATCAAGGTCATGATCCCAGTAACTGATCAAATGCTCCAATAAATGGACATTGGCACTCATGCAGAAAGTAGGGAATAATTTTAGTAAACCACATTGTCGTAAAGCATGTAATGTTGGGGAATCCTATAGAGCTTCTTGATCCATGTCTCTGTGCTCTCTTTCCCTCCATTCTAGCACCATCTTGTACCTTCCCATTGACCATTATTGACCATTAGAACCTATTAATTTCTTTCAATTTTGGTCATTCTGCAAGCTTTTCTAGGTCACACAACACATGCGACTATTCTTTAAGCATGTTGTGTGTCATACGTAGGTTTCTTTAGAGAAAGTCACATATGAAACATGTGTACGCGACTATCATAGTGGCATATGTGCGTGTACTGTGTGACCCTTTTAGGGCTGGCACAAAACCCCAATTTTTTTCATAAAAATAAAATTTAGAACGGATGAAAGGAAGGCGAAGGGAGATTATTCCAACCTACAACTAACGGATCTCGATTTGGTCCATTGGTTTATCATTGGTGAGCACTTGAAGTCAAAGGTAAAAACTTGCTAAGTTGGGTAAATTGTCAAATGGTATGTTATATTTTTGTTTTTGAATTATTTATAGAAAAAATTCAAAATTTTTGACCCATCGTCTATAGTTTAAAAAATAATTTTTATAAATGAACTAATACTATGAATTTTTCCTCATTGCAACCATTTCGATATCTTTAATAAGTTGTTATCTACTGATATAGGGTAGGACTTGGTCCTCCACATGTACTTTTGCATTTATACCTTATCTATTATTTCACCCTAGGATTACCTCTTTGACCATGGAATATGGTGTCAAACCATTTTTTACCTCGTCTGTATCATTGTTCCTCTGTGGATAGGACCTCCTTTTCATGGGTACCCTAGTTTAGAACACTTTATTGTCTTTTGGTACCCATGCCACAGTTGTGGTAGGTTTATGGGAGCCTTCTTAGTATTTTTTCATGACGAAATGAACCTTCATTTTGCAAATTTTTGTGAGATATCCTTGTTTATAAGGCTCCCCTCCCTTATGGATTTTCTTTAGGCCCGGTTCTAAATCCTCAAAATAGACTTCACTGCCAAGAAAACTTGTTCATTTAGACTCATTAATAAGAAGTGAATGGGCATCCACATTGGTGGTAGTTTATCGCTTTTTTGGACCATGTGGAATAGTTACAAAAAAATAGCACTCTCTTTTCTTTGGAATTGAGAAGAGTATTCTCAGGAATAGGTTTATCACTTTTCTAGACATGAGGGACTAAACTTACGGAAAAGGAACACCCGATATGAGCTTAGTTATCTCTTTTTCATGCTCTGGACCTAAACATGAAAAATATTTCGAGTGTACTTTATGTATTTTCCATGCTTGCTAAAACCTAAAGAACAAAGCATCAAGTTTATTGTTGTAAGCCCCATTTCTCGTAATCAAATGGATCTTTCTGATTGATCATGCCTTCCTTCACACTCATTAAACTCAGGCTACCTGCTGCTTCTGAAGGTGCGTCGATCTAGTGATATTTTACCCCTTTTGCGGACCTTTTCGACTAAGTACAAAAAAGGTATACCTTAGTCCTTCGGGAGCTAAGATATTTCTTGTGTATTTTTTTATACTTTTCCGGCCTCAAGAGACTAAATTGTACGAAAAAGCACCCCCTAGAATCTTATTTTGTTTTTTCAAACTCTCAAAATATGAAAACACTAGTGAGCATGTACTAGTTTGGGCTTGTAAAATCCACGAATCAGTGACACTATCAAGCATTATTATCTCCCCTCTTCAATCTTGTCAAAAATGAAGAGAGACTCGAGTTGACTTTCCTGGACTCATTAAAGTTTAACAGGAAATATAAGGAAGAATTACTCTCTTTGGGTTATAAATAGTGGCAGCATGTTCTCCTTGAACATAGAACTCTCTAAAATTTTTGATACTCATGTCTTAGTTTACACTTTCAGCTCAGCTATTACTTCAAGTTTTTACTCCTCCACTCGTCCTTTATACATGGGGAATCTGATCATGTCTCCTACATGACAGATAAGTCTAGTTGTACTATTTGTAAGTGAAAAGTTTCCTTGGGTCATCTCTATGTCTTGTTCACTGTTCAAGGATCTATCCCTTCATATGCTTCTTATCATGATTCTCATAATTATCCTATCTAAGTATTACTTGTGTCTAACTTCCTGTATCCAATTCCTAGTCACTCTTGTGATTCGTTAAAGGATTCATTTCCTTCCTCATCATAACACAGTTTCTCATCAGCACTTCCTGAAGACGAAGACCTAGAGTTTTGAGGATGGTACCTTAGGATCCACTACCATTATTGGTGAGCTCATTTGCTTCAGTTGTCAGTATCAATCATTGTCTGACATCTTGTTCAGTTCCTTCCATGTTCGACTTCAGCACATCTATTCACATGGTAGGTATTGTACTGGTTCCTTTGGATTTCGACGAAGACCTTAGGTTCACCTCTATAACTTAAGTTGCGCAAGATTGTGTTATGTTTAATTACACAGTTTCTATATTTTGAAGACTCATCATTGTATATTTTGGCTTCGATCCATCTTTGTAATATGCGTGATCTTGTTACCTGTATCATATGATGTAATCAAATATTGTAACGAAGCTATTGTTCCATTATATTGAACATGGAATCCTTAGATATGATTTTGTATATGACTTTGATATGTATATGTTTTAGGTGCCTCATTTGTTTCCTTGGTCACTTGAGTTCTCCAAAGATTAAAGATTGTAATGTATTTCGGCCATCGCTTCCCTCTGACCTCACACATTAGGGGGAATCTGTTATCATGTAAAATGGCACTTCTCTGTCCAAGTACTAACATCCAATATGGCAGAACACAAAAGGACAAACTGGATTGAAGTATCCAAAACACTATACATGACTGTTGATACATCATCACCTGAACAACTAAATATATTTTATTTTGGACATTAGGGTTGAACATGTGACTATTTGCACAGCAACCGGCGTATCATATGCGAGTATGTTCATTACAACTCATGTATACATTTTTAGGGCTTGCACCCACTGGTTTCCTTAAATCAAGTCGCGTGTCATATGCAACTTTTCTATATCAATAGTTACGTGTGCCTTAATTTGAAGTTAAAAAAATATAAACATGATTAGTCGAGGACATTTAGGTCCTTAATATTAACTATCCCAACTTCCTCAACCATCGAAACCTCTCTCCTTCCTCATGTATAAATAGAGGATAGGGGTTGAGGCTAATCTGTCATTCTTAGTAGAGAAAAGTTATGCTGGTGGTATGCTTTCAGATATCTTGGAGTAGCAGAACTCAATGTCCTTGGTTTACATAGGAGCACTTGTTTCAGGCATTGGGTTGTAATATCACCATCCTTGTTTATCAATAAAGAAATTTCTTCTTTCAATGTTGTGTACTTTCATTCTTATGTATTGTGAATTATCTCATTATTTCATCATGAATATGTTATTTCATTAACCATTGATATGTATAAAATATTGCAGGAAGATCTTGTTTTTTGTAGGTTATTGGAGATACCCTGGAAGCTGTGGAAGTAACTTGAAGAGAAGAATAAAATCTAGGATCAACCATCATAAACCAGGTTTTCCCATTTTTCTTCCTATTTCTATATCAATTTATGAAATTGTCGATTGTCTGCAAGTTAGTTTAGTAAGTTGGTAATCCTAGAGGCCTTAGGTTACATGGGTGTGTTTTCCTGAACAAAAAAAGGTAAGGTTGTTCTTGAAGGTCCTGTAAGAATAAAACCTTCATCTACACTTCAGGCCCTTCATAGATCAGCAGAGTTTAATAAGAACTTTGAGAAGCTTAGCACAGAGATACAGGCACAGGTAGCAATGGCTGAGACACAATAAAAGAAGCAAAAGGTTCAAGAGGCTATTCCACGGGTACAATTACAGGCCTAAATCCATGATCCTCCACCACAAGAGGTCCAAAGGGTAGAAAAACCAAAACAACAAATTCTGTATGTTCAACCAATTCAACAGGTGGATCCACTGGCCTTGGCCAATATTCCAATACATGACATTGAGAGTGGCCTTGAAGACGAGATGTCCCCTTCTATTTATGTATGTCCTATTGTTGTTTCCACCAGCATAACTTCATCTATTACAAAAACTCAGTCATCTGGGAACATTTTTGATACCTTGTTTCCACAACATTCTTTTTCAGAAATTAATTTGTCCCATATTCTCTCTGCTACCAATGGAACACCCTTGGTATCGCAAAACATGTGTATTTCTATCTCTTTTTCCTCTTCACCTATTCTTTTGACATCTTTGGACTTACATACTACTTCCACATCCTCACATTTCTTGGTTACACAACCTGATAGTTTTTCCATCCCCACAACTTCTCCCCCTGAACCCATTACATTTGTCCCCTTTTATATTTCTTCATTTCGTGTATATATTGTGTCCGCATCCTCCACTACAATTCCCTTTGTTAGTATGCAAATCCCTGTCCCTAAAACTTCTCATCCTGCACTTATAGTTAGTGTTCATGAGGGAACCATCTCAACAACAAACGATATGGCTGATTTTGGTGAACATGTAGTTGTCTCCTTGGGACAATACTTCTGGAGCAGAAAGGAGAAAGCAGTGATTAAAAAGGGATCGAAGAGGACCATGGAAGAGACTATTAAGAGAGGATCGGTTTTGAGCCAGGTTATCTGGAAAAGGGCCTCCATTGATGTCAAACAGCAAGCCCTAGAGACTGCAACTATTATGGGATCTTTTGTTGGGGAAACCTTTGATTCAGTTTCTCTACTGAATAAAGAGGTGGACGAGAAGGAGCAGGAATTACGGACGTCCAAATAGGACCAAGAACAGGCCGATGCATAGCATAAGTAGGAAATCTAATACCTGAAGGATGAATACGAGGAGAAGATGAGGAAGCTTCAAGAACAAAATGGTTACCACAAGCAGAATCTTGAGAAGGCAGATGATCTAAATTCTCAACAGGCTAATAATATTTCTATCCTTGAACAGTAGCTCAAGGATATTCAACTTGTATTGACCACCTCTTCCTTCTCCAAATGCATAGGAGAAGAGTTTAAGAAAATTGCCTACAAAGTCCAAGACGATTATTATAAAGTAATGGTCAATGTTTCTAAAGGATTTAATGAAATGCAGGAATTATATAATGAATTTGAGTACCAATATCACATTCTCCATGATCACAACAAAAGGAGAAACGAAGCAACCGGGGCCTATGACAACCTAGTGGACTAGTAGAAGTATTTCAAAGACAAACCAAATGATTTTCCAATCTTAGACATGCTCAAGCTCATGAAGATCCAAGTGTCAATTGAGACATGGGAGAATGTCTGCGACCTGGTGGATTCCATCCTTAAGGATGGGCAGATGGCTTGCAAGAGAAGATGGTTTGCTTCACACACCTTTCTAGGTTTTCTAGATCTACCATTTTTGGATCCTATTGACGAGGCTATGCCTCTGAAGCTAAAAATAGAACAAATGGAAAGTGACTTTGTTAAAGTCAAGGAGAAAATACAGAAGATCACTCAGCTTAGGTTGGAGGAAATCAAGCAATGGATCAAGACACCTCTCACTTCACTGATGAGGATTGACTTGTTCCTCCAAGAATGGGCAAAGATCAAGAAGAAATAAATCACATCTCTTATTTGCAAAGCAGAGTTGCATTTGGAACATGCCCAATATCGAGACATTCAGGATTTGAAGGATGCATCTGCCAAGTGGCGGTCCACCCTTGGAAAATCATAAATATTAGATATTTTGTAATCCCACATCTTGGGAATATTTTCTTCTTTGTAAAATTATTGTAATGTTATTTAAAGGGAAGGGTGTCTCCCAAGAGGGGGGCTCATGGGATTAAGTCTAGGAGAACCACAGGAGAAGGGAATGCCAAAGACACATCAGGAAAGATCTATAATTTTGGCAATATTGTAATGTTTTACTGTTTAATAAAATTACATTGTTACTTATGTTATGTTTTATGTTGAAAATTTGTTTCATGAATTTCAGTCATTCTTCTATCTTCTTGACAGGCTGATCATAGGTTGCTCATGTATTGAAAATGTTAACTTATGTACTGATGTCTCATTACAATCTTAACATGTTAAATGTGCATTGAATGAATGTGTTTATTTAACTCACATAACATTTCCTGCAACTAATGAACTATCATTGATCTCTAATACTAATTTTTTAATTGGTATTATCTGATAGAGAAGTATTGCACATATAACACTTTGAATAAGGAACTGTTACAACTGTAATTGTCATTGTTTATTTTTATTTAAAGTTGACTAAAGGAAACAAACTTGATCTATAATTTTATATGTTGAGGAATTATTTCCCTGTCATCAATTATACATCATAATCGTTCTACTTAAATATCTTTCATAATCACTGTCTTAGTTTCCTTAGACAATTTAGTCCAGTGTTTAGTTACCTCGAACCTTTCTTAGATCTTCCTTGGAGGAAGAATAGATCTACTTGATCTGAAAACCCTTGTGCTAGTGGAGGCCATGTATCCATAGGAAATAGTCATCCCAAACAACTTGAGGACAGAATATTCTCTGTGTGGGATAAATTTGAAGCCTTTCTAGTTGGACTTTATCCTTGTGTTGATTGCATGTAGATTACCCAGCAACCTACAAGCCCGAGCCATCAACACGCTCTTCCAGGTTGGGATGGACCAATGTCTGCAAAATAGTATGTCATGTCTTAGTATCACCAAAAACACACAAAAAATGAGATATAATATAAAATAAAAACTCAATGAAAATAGTATCTTTCTTACCTCGGTCATCCCACTACTCATCCTCGAGTAATGGAAGATCAGGGTCACCCCTGAAATCGGTCATCCCACATGAAGTCGAAAGAAGAGTGTACCATAAGTCATGGTGGGCCCTCCACTTCCTCCTTGATGGGCCATAGCCTTTACCCACCTCAACATTCATGGATCCTTTGGATCCAACATGTTAAGCATCCTTGATTGGTTAACAAAATTACCCTCCCCAAGAAGCAAGATGTTAGGATTATTATAATCCTCCCTTTTCCATATATAGTCTATTGATCATTTTTTCTAGCACAGGGACATTATTACTATGTTGGAGTATGGGGAACACATATATAGATTAACTACCACTTACTTCATGTTCATGCATGAGTTTAAGTGCCTCTGAGACCATTCCCTACATTTTAGGAGACACTATAAGTGCCACCCACAGCCTCCATCAGTTGGTTGTGGAAGGTAACCAGTTATGTTGAATCAACCTTCAGTTACATTCAGTTAGTCTAGCACCATTTTTTCATGGATGCATGGGGAATTGGTTCCTTTTTCCACCTACCTTGTCAGTTTAACTAATTTAATTGATTTTCAGAATGATTTAGTTATCCATAGTTAGACTAGTGGCTCCCATGCAATGATTTAGACACTCCTAGTTAGCCAATCGGTGAGGTTTAGTTGGTAGATTCGAATCTTATCCACATGATTTGAATTATCCTTATTGTAACATTGTTGTATACTGTTGGAAATAATGAAGATTAATGTTGTAATTAATTGATCAATTGTTATCATATTTGTCTCAAATTTGTCTTGCTTAGTGTACATTGTTCTTAATATTCTAGTGCACAATTCTACCTTTCAATTGATCTCATTTTCCTGTAGATCAATGGTTCAATAATTTAACATGGTATCAACACCTTTTTCGGGATAGTACCAAGTCTTGTCAGACCTCCATTATACATTAGAATTAGTCGAGTTTCCACATAAATCATGCAATGATAGCCTTGCTCCCTTTGAATTTTGTTCAGAGAAGTCTATCCAGGTGTGACGAAATCTGAGAAAGTGTACATGTAAAGGTGGAAAGGCTTGAAACTGACATGATTGAGAATTGAATTTGGTTTTGTAGTGTAATTTGTAGGTACCTACGTAGCTTCTAGAGCAATTGATTGTTTCTCCTTACATATAGATGGATTCCTCAGCTCTCGTACACTGAATCCTTACACCCTTCAACTACAGTGATTGGAGGGAAAATATGCAGGTATCCTTGCGCAAGATTGGTCTTTATAGGATGAAAATGGGTAGAGAAACTAAGCCCCAACAGTATGTTGATAAGAATAAGTTTTTGAATCGGATTTATGAGGCTTTCGACTTCATGTGTACTCATATATCTCGGGATATTTTGTTCCATCTTGAGAGACTTAGGACTCCGAAGGAATCTTAATAAAATATTGAATCTTTTTTTGGCAAACAAGATGAGATTCAAGGGCACATATTGGAGAATGATCTCATGGCTCTACATCCTAGCCGTTTCAAATCTATTTAGCAATTATTTACAAAGTATATTTCTCTAGTACTGCAATGAAAACAATGTGGATTGGAGAGGAAAGATGAGCAGCTTGTGATGTTTGTGCTTAGAAAACTTGGTTTTGAGTATTCAATATTTGTCTCTACTTTCCATTCTAGAAGAGCTTCCATCCCCAATTGGAAGATTCCTTCTCTATATGCTTTTGTTAAGTCCTTAATACAAGAGTAAGATAAATTGGTTCAAATGGGAGTGATTCAAACCTCCAAGAATCAATCTATCTTGATGTTAAACTCAAACAATGCACAAACCAAAGGAAAGCACAAGGGGAAGGAGCCGAAAGCCATTGATTTGAAGCCAAAAGAGAATCAAATATCTTCTGAAGGAGCCTTGTGTTCCAAGAAAAAGAATAAAATCGATAAGGCTAGATGTTCATACTGTATGAGAGGCTTTAATCTTGAAAGAACGTGCATGAAGAAGCAAATAGACCGACTATTAGCACTCCTTGAACAAAACAATATTGCCCTTCCACAATGAGCAAAAACGTTTGATGCTATACCACCGAAAAAAGATCATGAGAGATGTCATGCCTTGAAGGCATGCCTTAATCAGTAGAAATCTTACTTGATTGATTCTAGAGAATCCAACCACATGGTTTCCTCCAGGGAATCCTTTCCAACTCTCACTCTATCAGGAGGACCTAGCATTCACGTGGGACATGACTCCCAAATCCCAGCTGTTGGGAGAGGTTCTATTAAAATACAACATGGTGAGTTCAAGAATGTTCTCTATGTGCCCTATGTTGCAGAAAATATGTTGTTTGTTTATTAGATGACCCATATAGGCTTTCCCAAGAGAGTTCCATTCGAATCTCACTCAAATGAAATCACAGAAAAAACTACTGGAAATCTCATAGCGAAAGGGTTTTCTAACCATGCCTTAAAGGCTTATGAGTTCTCTCATTTTTTTCCTGTTTCACGTCCAAGAACTATATTGACTCATGCTAACAACACCAGCAAGATATGGCATGATAGATTTGGGCATCTCAATATCAAATATCTCCAGCAACTCCATAATGACAAAATGGTTGAAGGCTTTCCTCTCATCCAAACATCAGATGGTGTATGTCCTGGTTGCTCGGTAGGTAAGCATCCAGAGAAGAGGTATGAAGTTGGGAAGGAAACTAGAGCTTTCTCTACACTTGATATCATACACAATTATGTTTCAGGACCAATGCCTACAACATCAATTAATGGTTCCAGGTATTTCCTTACTTTTATTGATGATTGTTCAAGGTTCTGCTGGGTATATTTCATGAAACATAAATCAGAAGCATTCAAAATTTTAAAGTTTTTAAAGCTTTGATTGAGAATAGTTTCGTGAAAAATATCAAATCCATTAGATCAAATAATAGAGGTGAATACATTAAAATATATTTTCAGCATTATTGTGAATCAGATGGGATTCGAATGGAACACTCTGTTCCATACACACTGTAGAAGAATGGTGTGGTTGACAAGAAAAGTAGATCATTGAAGGACATGGAAACATGTCTTCTTCAAGCCAAGAATATTCCTCCTCTTTGAGCTGAAGTTGTAAACTATGCTTAATACATACAAAATAGAGTTCCTCATAAATCATTGGTTGGGGCCATTCCATTTGAAGCACTGCATGGGCATAACCCTAATGTCTCTCACTTGAGAGTTTTTGGTTCCAAATCTTGGGCCAAAATACGCATGGACAAGAGAAAGGCCTTCCAAGCCCATAGTAATGAATGCATACTTTTGGGATATGTTGAGGATGCAAAAGCATATAAGTTGATGCAACTTGCAACTAGGAAATGATTCATAGAGCGAAGTGTTCAGTTTGAAGAAGATCAGTTTCTTGATCTACCACCATCTGAAGCACAAGAAGGTATAAACACTCTTCCATTACCTTTTGATGATGATATTTTGTCACATGTTTCAGATTCAGATGAAGAGGAACAAGATCAGCATGATCTTGATATTGAGGTTGTACCTCATGAGAATCTAGATCCAGATTGTAACACCCAGTTTTGACCCCATCGTATTGAATTACATATGATGTAAATAGCGTTAATAAAGCGTGGTGTGGAGCTCAAGAAAAAGGCCCCACCATGGATTTATTGTTTTATGTTTCAGTGATTAAAATTAATGCCGATGGTTTATGTGCTATCCAGGCACAATATGTGTTAGACATCATGTAAAAATTCAAATTAATAAAAATACCACAACTAGCTATGCGCCGCAACATTAAAGAGATGGGGGCATGATTTCATAAGGAATATGGAGAAGGGGAAATTATCAACCCTTGAGCCAATGGGGTAAAGCCAATGTCAAAGGGGAAAACCCATAAAACTATCAACTACCCATTTTGTCTTTTGTTCCCAATCATTTAGAAATTGGTTGGGGAAGTTAATGCATGGGGATGGGAAGAGTATAGGAGTCAAATTCAAATTTGGGAAGCCACCCATTTTTGGAAAACATGTTTTTGACTTCTTGGGAAAGTAAATGGTTGGGAATGCATGCCCAAGCCATTATTCACCCACATCTTTCATTCCTCACCCATTCTCATTCATGTTGGGCTCTCTCACGCAACTAAAGCTTGTTGATCTCTCTCCCTCACCATTGGTTGTCGTTTCTTCATTTCTCCATGCCCCAAATTTTTTTTTCTGTGTTGTTGGGAGAATGGGAAGAAAGGGGCCACGATTTTGGGGTTTGAGGAGGTCGTTTTTTCCCCCATAAGCAAGCTGGGAGCTTCCCTCACGTTTTTCTACATTTTCCTAAATTTCTCCAAGATGGGAAACTCATTTTTGTGTTGTTCAGTGAGTCAGAAAAGGAGACCCGTGATTTGGGTGTGTATGGAGGTCATTCCAGCTCCTACAATTCCTAGAAATGTTTTGTGAAAACGTATTTTCTCTCACAGGGAGTTTTTTCCCATTTTATCGGGTCCTTTTTTGTTGCAAATCTGTTTTTGGTAATGCCCAACGGATGGGAGGATAAATCCGTGATCTGAGGGTTTGTAGAGGTCGTTTTGCCTCAGTAAATTCTTTGAATGTTCCTTGGAATTGTATTTCTCACTCAGGGTGTTTTCCCCCAATTTCCATTTTTGTTTTGTCTTCCAAGACATTTCTCCTCAAACCCAGAACTTGTACTTGGTTGTGAAGTGCATCCTTATGGTGGATTGGCTGAGTAATTCCAAGAAACCCCTCTGTTGGATGGTATGACTGTGTTTGGATATGATTATCTCATGTTGGCTTGTTTCCTTAGCAGTCTAAGAAAACTCATTTATTAGATGGTTGGCTATATTTTGATTAGAATTTTGGCTTGGCGGGGTAAGTCCAAGGAACACGTCTATTAATTGGTTAACTATGTGTTTGAAGTGAATTTTGGCTTGGATGAGTAAGTCCAAGGAACCCCTATGGTATTGGCTTGTTTCCCTAATAGCCTGTTAAACGTAGTTGTTTATTGGATTCTCTAGACAGTCCGTGAAACCCAACTATGTGTTGGCTTGATTGTGGATGTATGGTCTTGTTGTGAGTAAGCATGTTGTTCCCTAGTTCCTTGTGGAAATAATGCCCAACTCGGGGGTGGAAGTGATGCTGAGAGATTGATGAGCACAATGGCCTATGGTAGGGTGGAACGTTGTAGCGACATAGCTAGTTGCAGGCCAACTTCTTTTCAAGATAAGTATTTTTGTGCCTAATCTCTGCAAACTATTTGTTTTATGAATTAATATGAACATGTTGAATGTTTGAATGAATGTGTTTTTCTTCTGTTGTGTATTTACATGTACAATGCATCTGTTTATGTATTTTATGTTCAATGCATTTTGTTTTTTTGTGTTAATGGGATAGATCACTCGTTTGAGCAGCAGTGTCATAGTTGCATTCTCTCGGACGGGAGGGGACGTGACACAGATCCAACTCCCATTCCAAATCAATGGCCTAATCTTAAATGGGCCCAAAAACTCATTGAAGCAACTGGGGATGGAGCTAGGAATCCATAAGACAAAGGATAACAAGGTCCCAGTATCATAATGAGCATGTTGCACTCTCTCACATAGCTTTTCTATCTACAAGTGGTGCAACAAACTTCTAGGAAAGTGTTACTTGATGATAGTGAATGATCAACCATTTGGTCCACAAAAGAACAAGATTGGTCATTCCTTTCCTCCTTCATAAAGAATAAACACATAAAACATCCATCAGATCAAAATAACATTGAGAGGTTCACATGCATAGCTTTAGGATGTTGCTGCTTAGAAGAACCATGTTGCTGCTTAGTGCTACAAATTGCAGCAAAGTTTTTGCAAGTTATTTCCCAACAAGGAATATTTTTCTCCTAAGTATAGCTTGTTTTTCATGTTCCTGCTTTTTTTTTGGGGGGGGGAGGGGATTTCGCATAAGGTTTTCTCCATTTTCCTTATTTTATTTATTTGTCATTAGATTGTATGGATGACTTTTGGCCTAGTTGTCAGGGCCCAAAGTTGTCCAAGTCAGGATTAAGGGGGGTGTTAGGATTATTATAATCCTCCCTTGTCCATATATAGTTTAATGATCATTTTTTGTAGCATAAGGAGACATTATTACTGTACTAGAGTATGGGGAACATATATAGAGGTTAACGTCCACTTACTTCATGTCCATGCATGCGTTTAAGTTCCTCTGAGACCACTCCCTACATTTTAAGAGCCACTCTGAGTGCCACCAATAGCCTCCATCCGTTGGTTGTGGTAGGTAAGTAGTTATACTGAGACAACCTTCATAGTACATTCAGTTAGAGGAATGTCAGTTAGTCTAGCACCCGTTTTGCATGGCTGCATGGGGAAGTGGTGCCTTTTTCCACCTACCTTGTCAGTTTAACTGGTCTAACTAGTTTAACTGACTTTTGGACTGATTTCGTTATCTAGAATTAGATCAGTGGCTCCCATGCAATGATTTAGACACTCCTAATTATCTAGTCAACCAGGTTTAGTTGGTAGATTCAAATATTATCCAAATGATTTTAATTCTCTTTATTGTAACATTGTTGTATACTGCTGGTGTTACAAAGAGAAATTCCTATGGCTTGGGGTACCACAACAGACAGCTTGACTCCAGAAATCAATCCTTTCCTATATGCAAGAGAAACCAAATATCTAACACTAAAGGATCTCGATTCGTACCTTATTCTGGACGGTTGATGTAGATCCCCGTTGATATTTTTCAATATCGCTTGTATTAGCAATTTGATTCCTCAAAATTCAGCAAACAAGACAAGCATGCTATATATAATTGTGTTAGACCTACTCTAGCATATATAATCAATAACATATAAGCATTTAAAAGCATCCATGGATCAAATACTCATTCAAATACACATTATTGGACAGGAAAAGATATTTCTATTGATATAAAATAGAGATTACAATAGTGACAACCTCTGTCGGCACGTCTGCGAATCGGAGAAACTGAGTACCCCACTTGGGCCTCCACCACTTCAATCCTCCCTCTCTCGATAGCAAGCTCACAAGAAAAAGGAAATCTTGGGAAGAACACAAAGTGCTCCAAGGGACAAAGGGATGCAGACTCAAGTATAAACTCTGGCAACAATGGACTATAGTTTTCTTGCTCTTCAATTCCTCTCCTTTCAATGTATCCATAGGGTTCCTTATATATCTCTTCAATGGGGTAATGGAAGGTCGAATCCGAGCGATCTCAAGGAATATGGAATGCCAAGAGACAAGTGACTCGGATCCACATCAAGGAAAACTCCAAAATCATTTGGCCTTTTGCACACATCTCGATGTACGCAGTTTTAAGGGTCAAATCCATGTATATACGTGAGAAAGGGATTAAAATTTGCGTATGGAAATTATTGCATGTTTTTAGGGATGATCGTGGAAACATCAAAGGTAAAAAAATGGTCCATGGGGTCTAAGGAGTCTACACAGGGAAAGGGAAGGTCGTAAAAGTGTGATTCACCATGTGTGAGGTCAGAGGGGTCATACGATGGCCGAAATACATTATAAGTTCATCCCAGAAGTGGAGTGATGAAGAACCCAGTGGAAGAACCAGCCACCCAATCAATACAATACAATGATCAAACTTTGCACATAATTGCAAGTAGATGTAGCAGTCCCGGATACATAAGAGTACAATGGACATGAATAGGCATGATACAAAATATGACATGTGTGGTCATCGCCATGTACAATATAGATAGCTCAGACTATCCATGATGAAGATATACAAAGGATCATGATCTCCATGAAGGCTGAAGATATATAATGCATCAAGATCTCCATAATGGCTGGAAATATCTGACATACTGGAATCAAGTCACGAGAGCTGAAATTTCATGAAAACTGGCACGATCAAGGAGGTGGCATATATAAGATGCCACCAGTCTAGAAGTTCTTCTACACAAACTGTTATGAGTACATTTCCTACTATGTGAATAGAGGTGTCAAGGTCGAACATAGTAGTCCATCGTCTAATTACAGGTCATTGATGTATATACCATTAACAGACGCAAGATCACCCACCGATAATGAAAATGGGAATCAAGGTACTAGAATGCAATCTAACAAGTGTGAATAAATGTGTTGAGGTCAAACACTTGAGAGAATCTATCGATCAGGGGACATTGATGTTTTCCCAAAAAACTGTCGATGGCGAGAGAACCTGCCACTGATGACTGCAAGTCTCAAGGCACTCAAAAATGAATCTAGATTCCTATCCTAGAATAAATGATTTGAAGTTGATGGGATGAAATCCGCTGGAAGGAGAGCATTAAGGCATCCCCCATCATCCAATATGAGGTCCTCAGCAAATCTATATATTGTGGAAGGACTCTATCATAATGTGCATGAACCAGTAACTGTACCGAGAATGGCCGACATGCAAAGTCAAGATAACTGAGGAATGGCCGACTTAGGTTTCAACTTCCTTCAAACAAGAGCATAACGGTGAATGGTGACTGAATGTAGGCAGCATAGACTCGATATACAAAACTGGGACATCTCTGTGACATAGGAGGCATCGATAGAGGCTCCATAGGGACTGGAAGCTTAACCAGTTGATGGAGATAAACTTAGAGAAACGAGTACAGTTCCTAAAGTCAAACTATTACCTGTTCAAAGGCGAAACGACTCGACTGCTTCCAAAGATAACATCTTTTCTTGTTCGGCTTTTTGGTTTTTTGATTTTTTTTGGACTTTTTCAAATATTTTGAAAAGTTTGAAAAAGGATAAAAGTGCTTTATAGTTACAGACTAGGAGGAGATGAGTGTCAAGGGGCAAACAAACTAGTTCCAAGCAGCGGAACATTCCTATGCTCAATGCAAGGACACATGTGTAGGATAGCAACACTCGGGGGAAAGTCCCCTCCCGGTAAAAATAGGGAATCAAGCTACAAAGGATATACAAAATGGCTCTTCATGGCTAGACATGAGATAAGATCGGGCTATATGGGTGATACTCAAAGTTAGGGAATCCGGCATAAGGCTCAATGAGGTAGGAAAGGCTCATGAAAATGCAATTACAACTTGACATAAGGGATTCCTAGGGGAAATAGGCCAGCAAAAGATCAAGAGGAGTATGAGGCTCTTGTGAAATGTCATGGAGATACTATACAACGGACTCCCACACCTTAAAGGAAAAAGTGTCAGCATGGGCGCCAAATGCAAACCAGGAGCTAACTAGGGCACTCATGTAAAGTCAAACTCTATCATTCACATCATGCCACTTCTAAAATAGCAAGAAGGTTTCGTGAAAGGATAGAATGGGTTCGTACCTAAGGTTATAATGAAATGGTCATAAGGTCATGCAAAATGAAAATGGAGGTGAAATATAACCTATATGCCAGTTTAAACATCATACTTGAGATTGACACGAATGAGTCAAAACAATGGTCGAAACGACGCTCAAAATGGTCTCCTACATCATCATATTAGTAAAAAACAATCCAAAATGGTAAGAAACGGTTCAAAACTATAGAAAGGGGTTAAAAATTTTCAAAATTTTGAAAATTTTCTATAAATAGTAAAAAATTCAAAACATTATATATCATTTGAAATTTTTACCCAATTGAGCTCAGAACTTCAAACGCAAATTTCGGGAGTTTTGTCCGGCAGAATTCGACACCTTTTTTCCAGGTAACTTCTCATGCCCTGCTCTTCCATTTGCATGTAAATTTTTTTAAATTCCATTGTCAAAATCATTTTCTAGGCCATTCTAAGATATGTGCTTCAACCCACGTAGAAATCGGTGGTTTCTCTGTGTATAGGGCTGGCTATATGCGTGGAAAAATGGCCCAAAGTAGCGTACATACACCGTTGTTTTACAAACAGTCGCGTATGCGGCCGTGTTCAATGTTTTTTAAGACAAATAATGATCAAAATTCAATGTAAATGTGCAGGATGGTTCTAGAATGGAGGGAGAGAGAACACGGGGATGTAGAAGAGGATGTACGGGGCGATCTAATGGATCAACAAGCTCTTCGTGCATGTGGGCTCTATAAGTTTTGGTGTCTTGGGGGCTTAAGGGCCAAACCAACACTGCTGCAGATGCTAGTAGACTACTGGGATCCTGACTCAGAGTCTTTCTAGATTGACGGGATGTCCCTCACTATAGAGGTGGAGGACATATACTTCATTACATGATTGTCCCGACGGGGGGAAGTGGTAAACCTACGTTCTCTTGAGCCCAGAGGTGGTCTCACCATCGATGAGTATATTGCTGTATTCTAGTATTCAGACACCGAGAAGGTTGGGATTCAGATCCCAACAAATTCCATATAGGTACTGGGCCTGAAGGCCATACCAATGACACTCGACAGGATAGCAGGGCTAGCCTCACTCCACCAGGCCTCACGGCCCTTGATGTTCTATGCAGTGGAGTGCATGAGGCCCACAATTTATGATTGGAGTACTACACTATTGAGTAACATGAAGCAACAACTCAACAACTGCAAGATGGGTAGGGTACGAAACTTCAGTTTCAGCAGTATACTAAGAATGTTCTTCTTCGAGCGTGTTCCGGGACTCATCCCTAGCCTGTTGACGTTCCCCTTCATGGGGTTCGAGATCCGGCCCAACGATGTTAGGCAGATGTGATGCGCAGACTAGGTGGAGGTAGGGTGTCCAACCCCTACCCAGATGATTTCTTTCCATGGTGGTGGCTGCTGATAGTTTCCATCGATGATTACCCCTATGTGGGGATAGATTTTTAAGGAGATCCTGACATGCCCCTACCACTAGGATCAGCATACAATGACATTGGTAATGAATCCCAACCCTCTTTTTAAGTTTTTTGAGTTATTTAATTTTTTTGTGTTTTTTGATATATGGAACCAAAAGACATCTTTTTTTGTGACAACACATAGTGACATCCTGTCATATGTATGCAGATGTAGGACCATGGTGTCCTGACGGTTTCCCTCATCATAGACAGAGGGGCTGAGGAGATGACATCATGGGTGTGGATGCGGAGCGGACGCTCCAAAGCATCCACACAAACTTTGTGCGGCTGACACATAGGGTACCCATGGCACAAGTCGAGGACTTTCCTAAGGCCATGCAGTGTTAGGTGGTGGGTGTACCACGAGCATGGGTGTGGTTTTTTCGAAAGCTAGCTAGAGCCGTGGTGACTTTCCACTATCAGAACCCCCCTCCTCCTCCCCAGGCTTAGATACCTGGGAGTGATACATTTTTGTACTACCGTGTATTATATTTTGGTGGCTCGGAAGCCCCATTTTTGTATTATGACACTTATGTATTATCACATTTTGAATGTTTAATGAAAAAAATTTATGATGATCGATTTTATTTATTTACATGTGTAAAAATGTATGTTTGTGATGAGCTTATGGTCTGTGAAACAAATTTCAATCTAACACATAGTTAGCATACGAGTCAACAACTTGATTATAAATTCTTGGAACATTTATGTATGTTATGTTGTCAAATTGTCATTCTAACAATCTCACACATAAGAATCTTTGTAATAATGTTGGATCCCTAACATGATATAAGCCATTTAGCTGTGACACTATTAACTGCGAATCAAGACGTACCTCAAGAGAGAGAACACCATGCAAAATGACATCTCATAGAAGCTCGATAACGGCACTATATTCAGCAACATTGTTTGAAGAGGGCCGTAAACATATGCCTCCTGAAGACAATATATGACTCGTAGGAGTATAAATCACTCAAGCAGCAGAGGCTGAGTGTTGAGTGTGACAACTAGCACCATCAACGAATCCTATATAGATGGAAGAATCCATTAACATCTGCCATAAGAAACAAAATCTAATCAACAAACCCGATCACCATAAGAAAAACCTAACTATGAAAAATACTGTATAATAATATACAATAATCAACCCTGGTTGAGAATCATGCATAATGTTAACCCAAAAATCCCCCACACAGCTCTCAATGGCCTACACCACCCAAGGACACCATCTCACAACACTCATTTCACTGCATAGTGTAGAAATAATAGATCAATGCTATGAGCAATGATGCTAAGAAGAAGCGCAGGAAATAGATATTGCTACTAAGAATTCTCACAAGCATACACAGGAAAATAGAGAGAAGAAAAGAGACTGAATCACATGAATGAAGAGATGAATATTGGTGTGTATACTTCCATTTAATAATGATGAATAATAGTGTACATAAATAGTACATCCCTCATAGGAAAATCGAATTGTATGGAAACAACTCATAAAGCTCATAAGGCTGACTTACCAAAATATAGCAAACCCCCATAGGTGGCTAAAGCACTTACCAAATCTATCAAGGACCTCACGAGTTGGAAAAATAATGAGTGAGTTTTCAAGGAGATGAAAAAAACATGATAATCCTAGAAAATGGAGAAAAACTAATGGAATATGGGTTGGAAACAAAAGCTCCCAGTTTCCTAGTTGACTAACTTTTATCTTATCCATAGAAAAGCAGGAAAAGCAGAAAAAGCAGAATAAAGTAGAATCTACTGTAAAGTCCTGTATACTAATTCTAGATGGTCAAAAGGTGGTCAAGATCAGCCCAAAATTGCAAATAAATCATTCCTAGGATATAGATGGCATGTATTGACTTTAAGGTGCAAGTGGATGCCAACTAATTAAGCTAGTGGGTGAATAATTAATCAAATAATGATTAATTATTTTATCCTAAGTTGTGAGTGGGTTTAATATATTCCAACACGTAAGACCTTCCATTTGACCTCCACACCTCCAAAAGAGCCTAAGGATGAAGAAAAGGGCTAAAACCCCCAAAAAAGAGCCCAAAATAGACCCCCGGGAACTAAAGCCCTCAAAAAGAGGCTAAAACCCTGAAGGGGCTAAAGTTAGTGTGAAAGGGGATAAAGCCTTAACCAAGGGATTAAAACCCTAAAACCCCTTGGAAAAACTATATAAGGAGGGTGGGGGGTCACTCTCAAAAAAATCCTCACTTTCCTATTGTTATGCTGCTCGTGGATGCTTTGAGACCTCTTGCTCTCAAACCACCCACTCTCCCTCTCCTCCATCTCCATCTCTCCAAGCCATTGCTTCCCAACCAAGAGAGAGGTGCTCCCATGAGCTAGGGCATGGTGGCCCATTTCCACCTAAGTGAGGTATAATCTATGTTTATGCTCGTTTCATTTGTTTTTACTTTCTAACCCTCATCTCCATTTGCAGGTTTTTCATTAACGTTATTTGTAGTTTGTCTCCATTGTAGTATAGGTTTATTTTGTAGGTTTTGGAGGTAGAAACCTCACATACTGTGTGCAGAAGGGTTCAACAATGCTCCATCATATCCTCTTCTTTATTTTTCTATCATTAGCTATTAGATTCAGTTCACTATCGTAGTTGTTTGCTTAGATTAGCTTAGTTTCAATTCGCAGCTCTGTTTATGTCATTTTTACATTCCATTTTTTACTGTTTTCTAAGGGTAGGAACCTACCCTTGTGCCCTATAGTGAGGAGAAATTCTCACTACAGCTTTGGCGACTCCCCTGGGTCGATACTACGGGATCCCTGGGCAAAAAATTTCAAGTTTTTAAGTTTTCAGTTTTTACCCTAGTTTTCAAAAAAAAATCTGTTAGATCTATTTAAATCTGCTTTATTTCCTATTTTTTGTCAGTGCCGAAGCCTCTGCAAGGCCGAGCTGAGTCAGACCAACCCAGTACTAGTTACTGTCGGCTAGATCTGACCCTGCATCACCAAAAACACCCCTTTCCGGAGCAGGTCGCTCTTATCGGGGGAAAAGGTGAGACAAGGTGCACTTAATCCCCAAATAGGCATGCCTAGGGTGCAATTAATCCTCATACAGGCACGACTTCATCCCAAGAGCTCAAGTTGCAGCTGTTTTGGCATTTTGTGTGACCCCCTTGCTCATTTCTGGAAAAATCTCGCGGCCCCCTCGCGGGATTTGGTTAGAAATGTGCGGCTTGTCACACAGAAGTTGTTTTTAACTTTAATTAACAGTAATTTGTAGTTTTAGAGGACTGTCAGTGCGACCCAGCCACCTCTATCCACCGTTGCAGGTCTCTTTTAATTCCAGTTTTCATTTTCTGCAAATAAATCAATGAACAAAGTGTACATGCTAAATCAATCATCAAGGTTTAATAAAATGAACTAACCTAACTAAAAGTAACCTAAAATTAACCATCTTGCTACCCCCTTCCTCCTCTACCCAGTCATCACCCTCCGGGGTATTCTAGGATACGACGAAGGGTAATCTCGTATAGATCTAGGCACTCCATGGTATTATTCCCAAACCACTAAAACCAAGTGACCTGGAAGGTACAGGGGGTAGAGAAGGAGGGCTTCTCATGGCGCTAAGCATCCTCCTTGATGACCAACCTAGAACTTGGGAGGTGGCCTGAGGATCTACGGATGGGCTTAGTCCCATTGTGTTGAGAGCCCAGCACCTTCTCTTGGTTGAAGAAGAATATCACTGAGAGGTAGACACTTAGTTAGGCCAACAATTCAAGGTTAAAAACCAGATTTGCTTACAAATTTTTGTTTATGTTTGCATAAAAAACCATGATATGAGCTCTACCATGAATTCATAAACCATATTGCAAACCAAATACCAGAACAAACAAGCAAACCAACACACCATACCAAATAATTAACCCAACTCAGTTCATGACGCTGAGTAAGCCTTATAATTTACCAAATTTACACTAAGTTCAATCAATTGTGCAGTCTTTGAGGACATAAGTCCCTGACTGCTTCAACTGTGGGAAGTACTTGGGCTCTGCCCAGAAACTCATTGTGAGGAGTACCACAAGAACCCCAAAGTAGTTGGCCGCTGAGAGGAATTGCCAAGCAAAATGGGAAACGACCCCTTTCGATTGAGTAGAACCACCCATGAGGAACAAGCCAAGCGTTGTATTCTGGTAGTATTGGTGGCTGAGAGACCACCTTTAGCCAATAGGAAGCCATTGAAACCAGGGTCCAAATTTCATACCCACCAGTTTCATACACACAAGCGAACACAATTGATCCTCCACGATATTCCTCATGCCTAAGAGGCAAACCACCACCATTTGGAACACTTAGTCGGCACCGTCGTAGCCATTCTCAGCGATCTCCCACACCATCAGAGGGCCACATAGCCTTTGATTCTTATTCAGACCCATATCAGTCTGAACCAGACCTCCACATCGCACCATCTAGCCCCATCGCTACTGCAAACCCGGATCCATTTTCCGGTCTAACCTTAGCAAGTCGACCCATGTCCACATCACAACATGTCACCCACAACATGGTAAGCGGTCCAAGCACAGTCATGCAGACTGTCATTAGCCAATTGCCACCACCCATAGTGACCAGCCAAGCTGGCCCAGTAGTAACACATGGGGGCAATGGCCCCTCCACACACATTGTCCCCCCTGCCACACAGGGGAGCAGTGCACCATCCACCCACATTTCCCCTACTACCATACATGGGGGAAATTCCCCTGCTACCCATACCATCCCACCCACAACACTTGGGGGCAATGGCCCATCCGCCATGGTGCCACCACAAGCACCCCCACCCATGCAGATGCATTATGCACCTGCAAACCCCACTCCCATTGCAGCCCCATCCGACATCAACTTGGGGTCAAATATGCCATTCATGGCTCATTTGAACTTCCCTGACTTGGCTAGATTGACGAATGACCCCATCCGTCACCAATATTTTTGGCCACCCATTCCAACTAAGCTGCCTTCAGACATCCCAAAGTTTGAAGGCAAATCCGGGGAATGTCCCCAAAATCATATAATGACATTCCATCTATGGTGCTCATCCAATAGCATTGTAGAAGACTCCATCAGGCTCAGGCTATTCCAATGCACCCTTACAGATGCCAAAGCCAAA
The DNA here is from genome assembly GCA_001517045.1 of Pseudotsuga menziesii. NCBI lineage: Eukaryota > Viridiplantae > Streptophyta > Pinopsida > Pinales > Pinaceae > Pseudotsuga > Pseudotsuga menziesii. The sequence goes on along the minus strand of LPNX010859439.1, from coordinate 423,569 downwards.
TGGTACATTGAGCTGCCACAAGCCAAGTACCCCGACTTCAACTCCCTAGCCTTCATGTTCCTACAGTATTTCCAACTCCCTATCAGATATCACAAGGGAGTGGAGATCATGTTATCATGTTGCCAAAACACCACCACTCACATCACTGATCATATCCATGAGTGGCAGAAGTGTCGTAGCTTGTGCAAAATCCAACTTGACGATAGGATCTTCTTGGATTGGTTCCTCAAGAATTTGCTCCCACCCATTGCAAAGGACGTCACATCAGAACGTCCCCAATCTAAAGAAGAGGCCATACTGAAGGCCCAACAATTTGACCTCATCTATGCCTAGTCGGGATACTTGTATACTGTCATCCCAGACGCTCCCCACCCAAGTACCTCTTACCGTGATGCACCGGGGGCATCCCATGCAGCGGACGGCATCATAGGGTCAATCTCCCAACAACCACAACCTCGACCGACACCACCTGCTGTGGCACCGCAACCAAGCAACACTGCTAATGTTGCTTACCAAAACCAAGCTCCAGACTATGCTAGAATGATGTCTCAGTCCGGAGAAACAAACTCTTATGCACAACCTGCACCACCGCAGCAGGCTCAGGCGATGGCTTGTCCAACACAACAATATGTGGGGAAAATTCCCACATTCGTGGCACCACCACCCCCACAAATATACTATGCACCACCAGTGCAACAAGTTCAGGCCCCCGCCCTCGCTCCACCCGCTCCACCTGCTTCGTTGGGACAATTGTTTGCACAACAAAACCGTCCCAACCAGCCTGCCCCCAATAATCAACAAGGGCAAGCTAGAAACCATCGGCCTCACAATCAAGGAAATAACCAATCACAGGGAGGCAATCAGCAACCAAACCCTCCCAATAATGATGCGGCTAACCTGCTAGCCCAAAACCCTCCAAGGCAGAATGCACCAAGACACAACGCTCCATTGTGCACAAACCAACCTTGTGCACTCTATGATGTTTATGGGCATTACACATTTGAGTTTCCCCTCATGGCTCGCGCCAAGTAGGCCATTCAAAATGAGGCCCAATAGGCCGCCAATGCCCCCACTCAAGCCCAACCTAACCAGGCACCACAAGGACCTCCTCCCATGGTTCTTCAAAACCCACTTCCAGTCCAAGGATTGGTGGAAACTACTACCCCTCCCCAATCCAATCCCAACGCTTTGAGGGCACTGCCCATGACCAAAACTGGTGTTCACCACCTAATGACCATGACCACTGAAGAGGTGAACTTACAGACTAGATGAAATCAGTACGGTACCACCACCGAACCTGTGGATTCATCAGCAACATCCATGTCTAAGACAACCAACCTACCTCTCCATTTATCCCCATTCCTGCACCCTCCCATATGCATAATTGCCAATAACACCACAATTAGAGCTGTAGTCAGCTATAGCATTGTGGATGATTTGGCCCAAACTCTAACTGCCATGTCCGCTCCTGAGGTACTTAAAACATTCCTAATGCAGCAGAAATCCCTACTAGCCGCTCTAGGGGTAGTAGACCCCTCCAATTCCAAGCTAATCACATTTGACACAGAGAATGGAGATCCATGCATGCCCTCCACTATCTCCTTCCAAATATTGGTATCCATTCGAAACTTGGTTGTGCACCGATGCATAGTGGATGAGGGGGCATCCACATGCATCATGTCTACCTTGGTTTGGCAGAAGCTGGGATCACCAATTCTACAACCGTCCTCCATGAATCTGTGGGCTTATGATGGACACCCCACTAAAGCCCAAGGAATCCTCCCCCATGTCCCCATCACGTTAGTTAGGAAGACAGTCATGATTGACATCAAGGTCATCAATGCTCAACTAGATTACAACCTCCTCCTTGAGAGGAGTTACATGTACACCATGCGAGCCGTAGCGTCAACTGTCTTCCGCCTCATGATGTTCCCCCATGAAGGGAATATTGTGACAATTGACCAACTCACCTACAATGATCCGCAAGGGTTAACAGCGCCAGCCAACGTTATCCCTACCATCACCACCATTGAGCCACAAGGGGTAACCGCACATGCTAACATCATCCCTGTAACCAACACTGTGGTTGAAAACACACCAGCCTCCCCACCATTGAATGTGGGCCCTAGGTTGTTTACCGATCCCACCATGACGGCTCCTTTCCCGTTGGTGTCACCACCACCGACACAAAAGCAAACTGCGGACTTGTGCATGGTCTTATCAAGCACTATAGCACCCAAACAGCAACCACAGCCGTAGCCCCAACCACAACCACAACAACGTCCGCAGCCGCAACGCCAACAGCAGCCACAACATCACCCGCAATAGCAGCATTACGCGCAGCCGCAACCACAACATCACCCCCACATGCAACCAGCTGGGAATTATGTGCTCACATCCCCTATCCACACAATTCCCTTTCTCTTTCCCCCACTTGGTGTCATTAGCAAGCCGGTCATGGCCACCTTAACCCTACCCAACTTTACGTTGGGGATCTCAGTGTGGTAGCTTAATCCACCAGCTCAACCAGCATGCCCCAGGTTGTGTTAACTCCAATGAAAATTATCGCAGTTGAGTCCCACCCCCCACCTGGTCTGCATAGGCCAATCATTATACCCACACCTGCACCGCCCCAACCCAAAAGGGCTAGGGGAAAGAACACCAAAGCCACCACAGAACCACGACAAGTTCCACCTTGTGCCGTCTGCGAACAATAGGGCCATCCAACTCAGGATTTCCCTGAAATCCCAGTGATCCGTGTGCATCTGGATGCCATGGATACAAATGAAAACATCCCCGTGGTTGAACTCTCAACCGTGCCAATAGTAAAGAACAAGGAATTGAGGACAAACCATGCTTGCACCCTTTGCGGCTTTTATGGACATTACTCCCACCATTGCCAAGACCTGCCCGAATTTTGAATGGCTCTTGCTGACCTCCGTCACCATTCCCTTGAGTCTGAGATCACCTTGATTGAAGAATTTCACTCACCACCTCCTTCGTCTGACACCATGTCCATTTACATGATGTCTAGTTCCCCCGACCAGCTCATCCCCATCTCCAATGATGGTCCATCAGACCTGTCACTTCATTGCTTCAACAATGACGAGGAGATACTTGAAGCATTAACTGCCCCAGAATACCCATGGGACAACATGCACCATCACTCGTTCTTCCTCCCAGAAGAGCTTGTGTCGTAGTCTGACCAGTTTTTCGTGGAGACCAAATATTTCATCCATGGGAAGGTTGACTGGTTCAAGAACCCAATCCCAGCACCCGATGCCTTCGAAGAATGGAACATGGTGAACATTTTTCCAACAATTAAAATCGACATCTCAACCAACTCTGAGATCGTTGAGGAAATCATGCTGGGGGCATCTCGCTCCCCCGAAGAGGTCGATTCCTACACCGCTCTCTTCGAAGAATTCCGTGACATCTTCGCCTGGTCATACACTAAAATGCCTAGCCTAGATCCATCCATCGTGGAACACCACATCAACACATGGCCTGATATGGCACCCGTCCGCCAGAAGCAATGGCCCATCCATCCATCCAAAGTGGTTGCGGTGAAAGCTGAGATAGAGAAGCTGCGCACAGTCGGCTTCATTTATCCCATTGCATACACAACTTGGGTTTCTAATCCTGTTCCCATGAATAAAAAATAGGGTACTATTCACGTTTGCACAGACTTTCGCAATCTCAATGGGGCATGCCCCAAAGACAACATCCCCACCCCGTTCATCAACCAGATTATCGATGCCAGTGCATCGAACATGAGGCCTTCTCCTTCATGGATGGATTTTCTGGCTACAACCAAATCCAAATCCGGAAAGAAGACCGTTACAAAATGGCATTCACGACCCCATGGGGCACATTCGCCTACCGAGTCATGCCATTTGGCCTCAAAAATTCTAGAGCCACCTTCCAGCATGCCATGACATATTGTTTCCATGATTTAGTTCACATCATCTTGGTCTACTTGGATGATCTCACCGCTCGATCATGAAAACAAGCACAACATATAGACGATTTGTGACAAGTCTTTTCACGTTGTCACAAGTACAACATCCGCCTGAACCCCCTCAAGTGCGTTTTCTGTGTCCTAGCGGACCATTTACTTGGATTTATCGTCTCTCACAAAGGCATAAAGGTATATCCTCTCAAAGTTCAGGCCATCCTTGATCTTCCTTCCCCAAGAGCTCGACACCAACTACAAAGCCTACAAGGCAAGGCCAACTTCCTTCACCGCTTTGTTCCAGAGTATGCAACAAAAGCCTATGGATTCATTCTTCTGCTCCACACAAAAATCCCGTTTGTTTGGGATCAGCAAGCACAAGAATCATTTGAGGCACTCAAAAAAGCCCTGGCTTCTGCACCATTCTCTCACCACCAGATTTCACCTGATAATTCATCCTTTATGTGTCAGCCTCAAAAAACTCCATTGCTGGAGTCTTGGTCCAAGAAGACGATGCTCGCCAAGAGCACATGATTTAATACATTAGTCAGAAGCTAACAGGACCCCCATTATGATACTCACTAGAGGAGAAATTGGCCATAGCCGTCGTATTCTCGGCTCAAAAATTGTGCCATTACATCATCGCCAACCATACTCGTGTAGTGGCTGACTCAAACCCAATGCGGTACCTCTTGAGCCGTCACCTTCTACAAGGTCGAGCAGCCAAATGGGTAGTCATCATCCAGGAGTTCGACCTAGAATTTGTGTCTCCCAAAAGCATAAAGGCACTCGCACTGACGACGCTCATGATCAATTTTCCCCCATTAACCGCATCATCACCCCCCAAGGATGATCTCCCTGATGACTTCCTATTTGTCATATCCACTGAAGACCCATGGTATGGGGACATCCTTCTCTATTTACGAACGCAAAATTTCCCAACGCACTTCAATCGTGAGGATAGGCGACGCATTCGACATCAAGCCATTCGCTACTTGCTAATTGGAGATGTTCTGTATCACCGGGGCATTGATACCATCCTACGTCGTTGCCTCAATCGTGACGAGGCCGAGACCATCCTCAACGATAGTCATAGCGGAGCCTGTGGTGGTCACCTTTTGGGCCTAGAAACCGCCCAAAATATTCTACCCGCCGGCTATTTCTAGCCCTCCATCTTTGCCATAGTTGTTAGCTTTTTGCCCCAAAGGAAAGAATCCCCCCCGCACCATTACACCCTGTAGTCACAGTCGGGAATTTCTGCAAATGGGAAATCAACTTCATGACAATCAACCCCATTTCGGCTAATGGTCACAAATACATCATCATGGCAGTCGATTACTTCACCAAGTGGGCCGAGGCCATGCCCACATTCGATTGCAAAGCTGAGACCGCTGCACGTTTCTTCTTCAACCATGTCATTACACGGTTTGGTGTCCCCAAACAATTAGTCTCCGATCATGGGGCACACTTCCAAGACGCCATATGGGATGAATTATCAACCATGTTGAAATTCAAACACCAGTACTCTTCTTCCTACTACCCTCAAGGCAATGGCCAAGTTGAAGCAGTCAACAAAATCATCAAAACAATGCTCCAAAGAATGGTAGGAAATCACAAAACTAACTGGCATCACATGCTATTCTCTGCCCTATGGGCTTATCGCACATCCACAAAAACCACAGCTGGTTTTACCCCTTTTCTCCTAGTACATGGCGTTGAATCAGTGCTCCCTATAGAGTGCCAAATCCCATCTCTCCGCCTCGCAGTGGAACTCCTTCCTGATACTTCACCTTTAGAAGAACAACTCCTCCAACTTGAACAAACCATAGAAGACCGTCGAGATGCCCTCCAAGCCATCGAAGCTGCAAAAACATGATCAAATATCCAATACGACTCCCATGTCCACCCTCGCACCTTGAGCGAAGGTGATATGGTCCTAGTCTATGACCAACCCAGTCATAAATTGGGCAAAGGCAAGTTCGAATCAATGTGGTATGGCCCATACATTGTCTACCATTGTCTCGAAAAAGGGGCATACACCCTTATTAACTCTAATGGACAACTCTTGGAGAACCCCCGCAATGGGCTCTACCTCAAGAACTTTTACACTTAACATCACCAATGCGTCACTTCATTTTCTTTTTTCTTGTTTTTCAACGTTTTACAGCAAAAATCAAACGCAACACCATCAGCTGCTCATTAAAAGTCACTCGGAACCTGTTTGAGACACCTCTCACACCTCCGGGATTAAATTTCCATTTCTTTATGAGACCATTGTCTCATGTTTAAACAGTCAATTTCGGGACCATTTCCCACAAGTCACCTCGATTCACGAGCCATGACATGACGATGCGAGTGTCTACAGACTGGTACTTGTATCACACTTCCCGACCGCTACTCATGCGATCGATTGGGCCGCCACCCGTTAAGGATTGTACTATAGTTTTGTTTTTGCATCTATAATTGTATTTTTCACCGCAACACATGCAGACATATGGACCATCGTCCACAAACACCTTTATTTTTCTTCCATGTATTTGGCATAGAAGCATCCTCGGGCCGCTACCTGTCAAGGACTGTAATTTTAGCTTTTATTTTGTATTTTTAACACATAGATTGTCGTTTCTTTTTACCGCACCTCATGCGGACCTCTGGACCACTATCCACAAAACGTTTTCTTTTCTTGCACGTATTTGGCATATAAGTGCCCTCGGACTTGCACTCACATCACATGTAGTAAAGTTCGTCCACCGCAACACACACACACGCTCTCATGATCTCTATCCGAGAGCCACCATGGTTTGCATGCCTCTGCCGCACCGTCTCGTAGGCCTCTGCCGTGATCTATCCCACGCATGCATTGGTATGTTTGAGAGCCTTCTGCTCCATCCATACTGCATGGATTACCTTTGGACCTCTATCCACCGTCCCTACATGGGGCACCGCATGTGCCACCATCGGTTGACCACATTGGAGTTTCGTTTAAACTCTTTTCTGACTCCTTTAAAACAATGAAAAGATTGCCGAGCGTAGCTACTTCCTTTCTCGCTCGCTAAAGTATAGGAAATGGCGTCTACATCATCTCGTTTACCTCCTTTTGCGGACCATGTAGACCATTTCACGAAAAGGACCTCCTTGGCACACTCAAGCCAAGATCATTCCCCTTTGTATACTTTTGTGCTTTCTTGGGCAGAGGGGCCACACTTTACGAAAAATCTCGCCACCGATTGTCGTTAAGCTCTTTTCTAGTCGTTTCAACAAGAAAAGATTGCCGAGCAAAATTGGATTCATTCATGCTCGTAAAAGTATCTAAATTACCATCCAATCAGTATAGGTTTAACCTTTTTCGACCTGATTGGACTACCAATGGTAAAGAAGTCTCTCATCCCCTCTAGGATGGGCGAGCTCTCCTATGTATACTTTTATCCTTTTTTCAGGCACACGAGACTACCAACAAAAAAGATCCCCCACTAGAGTCTTCTTCGTGCTTTCAGACTCTCTAAAATTGAAAGCACCATCGAGCACTTACCTTCTCGGGCTTGCTAAAAATCCACGATATCGCACCACAATGGTGTCCCTAGACACCACCCCACAGAAAACAGTTTGGTAGCATTCCCACATTGGGTCGCCTTTGTTCAAAGTACTCTGCAATGTGTCTTCCTTGGATCCCATCAGTATCAAAAGTGTCCACCTCCTCCAAGTATTTCCCATCTGCAGCAACATTCTCGATATTACAGCTATGATCCCATTCCCATGAGTTAAGTTTCATTTGTTGCCTGGTCCGCCCTACCACCATACTCTGAAAAAAGGAAGTTTGGTTCTCCCACTCCCCCCCTGCCCCTGTTCAGTTTTTCCCCTTCCCTCCCCTCCCCCCCCAGTTCAGTGAGTCAGTCCACAAATTGCTTCACATCTTTTGGTTATCCCTCACACTCTTGGTCAAGGAAACATCATTGCCTTGACCACGGGCAAGTCTCCCTCTATCGACGCCAACACACATATTCCAGAGGATAGACCCAGAGGTCCATGTACCTTGGTTTCATTAACATCATTGATAAGTTCCTTCGACCACTTGAGAGGAGTCCTTAGTGCCTCTTGGGATGGTTGTTTCTCACGTGCTCGAATTCAACTCCATCATCGCACCGTTGAGATTCGTACAGGGTTTGTTCCACACAATACTTGGTTGAAGACCCCGGATGACACCCAACTCTAGCACATTGGTGATTCCACTCGAGGGACCTAAACATATTACATCCCTTGTGATTTCCGGGTTGTGTTGGAGACAGTGTTCATAAGCCCCAGCAGTGCTTCGATATACCTTTATGATTGATACAGCATACTTGTACCACAGAGACTCTGACTCTCAATCAGCGAGTCCATACAGCTATGTACCATTCCAGATCCAGCAGACCATCAGTCATGAAGATATAGCATTCCATGAGAATACCATGGGTCCAATGTACCATATCAGTGTTGTATTTAGCCTCACATAGAGGCAACTAGCATTGTAACATCAGTTGTATATGATCGTCTCTTGTATTCTAGAGCATAGATCAAATGATTCTTTTGACATTATCACGAGCATGGGAATTCCCGCCTCGTCCATATATATGTCACACATTTATTGTATCTTACCCATTGATGGGAACCAAATTAATACAAAACCAAAAGCCACCATGCCCTAGCCTCGGAAGCACCACCTCTCTACAACAAATCCTATGATGTCCATCGGCCATACGTTGAGCTCCTACCCTCACACATCAGGGGGCAATCTGTTAACCCAAAAATCCCCCACACAGCTCGCAATGGCCTACACCACCCAAGGACACCATCTCACAACACTCATTTCACTCCATAAGACCTTCCATTTGACCCCCACACCTCCAAAAGGGCCCAAGGATGAAGAAAAGGGCTAAAATCCCCAAAAAAGAGCCCAAAATAGACCCCCAGGAGCTAAAGCCCTCAAAAAGGGGCTAAAACCCTAAAAGGGGCTAAAGGCCCAAAAAAGGGTCTAAAGCCTTGACCAAGGGCTTAAAACCCTAAAACCCCTTGGAAAAACTATATAAGGAGGGTGGGGGGTCACTCTCAAAACACTCCTCACTTGCCTATTGTTATGTTTCCCGTGGATGCTTTGAGACCTCTTGCTCTCAAACCACCCACTCTCCCTCTCCTCCATCTCCATTTCTCCAAGCCATTGCTTCCCAACCAAGAGATAGGTGCTCCCATGAGCTAGGGCATGGTGGCCCATTTCCACCTAAGTGAGGTATAACCTTTGTTTATGCTCGTTTCATTTTTTTTACTTTCTAACCCTCATCTCCATTTGCAGGTTTTTCATTAACGTTATTTGTAGGTTGTCTCCATTGTAGTATAGGTTTATTTTGCAGGTTTTGGAAGCGGAACCCTCACATACTGTGTGCAGAGGGGTTCAACAATGCTCCATCATCTCTTTTTCTTTATTTTTCTGTCATTAGCTATTAGATTTAGTTCACTATTGTAGCAGTTTTCTTAGATTAGCTTAGTTTCAATTCGCAGCTCTGTTTATGTCATTTTTACATTTCGTTTTTTACTGTTTTCTAAGGGTAGGAACCTACCCTTGTGCCCTATAGGCACAAGGGAGCCATTCTTACCTCTGTAGTGAGGAAAAATTCTCACTACACATAGTACTTTTTAATATAGAACCCATTTCTAGGCTCCGCCAAGGCTGTCCCCTCGTAATCTACTAGCTCATATGCGCCCTTCTCTAACACACATTTGACAATGTAAGGACCATGCCACATGGGATTAAACTTTCCTGCCCCCAAGGGTTCTTTATCTTGATCCCACAAAAGGACCAAATCTCCTTCACTAAACTTCCTCATACGGACAGACTTATCATACTGGACCTTAACGCGACACTTATTTACTTCTAGAGCCACTAAGGCATCTCGGTGCTGCTCATTAAGCTGCTCTAAGTGGACCAAACGTTCCTCCAATGGGGAAGTGTCTGGTAAGAGCTCTATGGCTAGCTTCAATGAAGGGATTTATCATTCAATCAGAAAGACAGACTCCACTCCATGTACAAGCTGATATGGAGATAAACTAGTGGCAGTATTAACCGCGGTTCTATAAGCCCACAAAGTAGGATATAACATGATATTCCAGTTAGTCTTGATTTGTACAATGGTTCGTTAGAGAATGGAATTAAGTGATTTGTTCACTGCTTCAACCTGTCCATTCACTTGAGGGTAATAAGAAGAGGAATGCTCCTACTTATACCCCAACTTCAAGGCCAACTCTTCCATCATCCGATTCTGAAAGTGCCTACCATGGGCAGTGACAAGCTCCTTCAGAATACCAAACTGAGTAATGATCTGGTTGAATACAAAATGCGTGGCTGTCTCACCATCGGATTTAATTGTGGGCATAGCCTCAGCCCATTTTGTGAAATAGTCAACAGCCATTATAATATGATGATGCCCCCCAGCTGAAGCTGGGTTGAAATCCATGAAATCAAGCCCCCACTTAGTGAAGGGATCGGCGGTGATAATTGGATGTAATGGGGCAGGATGTGAGCGCATATTGCATGGAAACACATGGCAAGGGTGGCACTTCTTGACCGCATTGACACAATCTTTAAATATCAACGACTAGAAATAACCTGCTCTAAATATTTTTTGGGTTGTAGAAAGCCCAAATAAATGACCACCACACGCCCCTCCCTAGAAATCATTTAGCACAAGCTCAGCCTCCTCATGATTTAAACAACAACGTAAAATGGAATCTACCCCACGGTGGTACAATGTGTTATCCACTATAAGGTGGTTCTTGGATACATGACGTAACCGTCATCGTTCATCCCAAAAAGGTGAGTAGGGACCTTCAATGTTTGTAAATATATGATGATATCCTCATACCATGGATCCAAAGGATCAGAAAAATGTGCTCATCGAAAAATGTATCTTCATAAACTTCCTCCTCCACTTCATTTGGGAAATCAGATATAAGCTCAACAAAAATCAAGGATTTTTTCGATTTTGCTGAAACAAATTCGAGATCGAATTCTTGCAAGATGACAATCCACTTATTATACTTTCCCCCTATCATCCTTCTAGTGAGGATGAACTGAAATGGATTGACATGGGCTACCACCAAGGTCTGGCGAAGGAGAATATAGTGTCTCAATCTTTGAACCACATGAACGGTAGCTAAGGCAAGTTTCTCCACATGGGAATACTAGATCTCTGCATCTATAAGGTTTTGGCTCAAATAATATACAAAATGCTCCTCATCCTCTTGAACCAAAACCATACCAATCATCTCCATGGACGCAGCCACATAAAGCAAAAAGTCACGACTATAGTTGGGTGGACTAATCACGGGGGTCGATGCTAAGGATCGTTTCAGTGCATCAAAGGACTCCTGGGCTCGCTCATCCCAACAAAAGGTAGTGTCCTTCTTCAAAAGACGCATAAATCGTCTAGTCAAATTGGT
>LPNX010859439.1:385949-412112 GCA_001517045.1 Pseudotsuga menziesii | reverse complement strand
ATTTTCCATGCCTTGCAAACATTGAAGATGTCTAATGTTTCTCGGGGGAGACAATTGAAGTATTGCCTCAACCTTTAAGGGATCAACTCTTATACCCTCCCTAGAGACAATGAACCCTAATAAGTGACTAGAATTCATGCAAAATATGCATTTATGAGGATTTAACCTAACCAAATAATGGCAGCATCTTTCGAACACTAATCTCAAATGGTAGGAATGACGCATCCTATGACGAGAATGAGCAGCAAGGTCATCCAAAAATACTTCAATAATCAATTTGAGATCATGGAAGATCAAGGTCATAGCCCACTGAAATGTGGCTCCAGCATTTTAAGTCCAAAAGGCATCTTCTAATATGCAAAGGTACCCCAAGGAAAAATAAATGCAGTTTTATGTTGGTCCTCAGGTTTGATCTGTATCTGATTGTATCCGAAAAATAAATCCATAAAGGAAAATACGTCGCTTCCCACACACTCATCCAAAATTTGATCAATAAACGGTGTGGGAAAATTATCCTTAGGACAGGCACGATTCAAGTCATGGAAATCAGTGCATATATGGATCGCTCCCTGCTTCTTATCACGGGGACTTCACTTAGTGAACCTCTCACATAGCACGTGTGATCATGGGATATTAAAGAATACCCTTAATTTTTAGAGATATTGACCCAAAATATTTTTGTTGAAACCCCCTCCCAATACTTAAAACCTCCTCCCTAGCTCTTTTTATACCTCAATCCTTATAAACCACCCTACCCACCCCCACCTTAAACCCCTCATCCCCCCTAATACCTGCAATATATTGATTCAATTTTTTATAATTTTAAAACCCACAATATGAACTAACGTGATAGGATATTGGTCAAAAAGTGAAGCCCCCATTCTTCTTATCAACCAGAACGAGGTTTGAAACCCACTCTGTCAAGGGAATGGGATAGATAAAACTGGCATTTAACAGTTTTTCTATCTCATCCTTAATCGCGGGTGATTTTCTAGGATTCACCACATGCAAGCGTTGTTGAACAGGCTTAGCATTGGGATAAGTTTTAATATCATGTTCAACAATGCAAGGGTCGATACCTGGCATTTCCTCATATGTCCAAGAAAATAAATCACAAAACTCTTTGAACAACATGGTATACTCTTGAATCTTAGCATGGGAACATTCTACCCCAATATAGACATTCTCAATCTTTCCAGGCTCGTAAGAGATATTGATAGGGATGATAGGAGATATATTCACCATGTTTCCATTAGCCATCAGACTAGGAGAGATCAATGGAACCATGGGACTACCAATTCTCTCACTAAGAATCTCCCTAAAGTCTTCGCACTCCAAACGGTCAAGCTCAGGAAGAAAATAAGATCTATGGTGTAACTCTTCCCAAGGTGTCTCAACCCCATACATGGCCTCAATAATAGCTTCATATGATGGAAAAACACTATCAAGGAAATCATGTGCATGAGAAGACTTAACTGCCCATGCAGGAAGCACATATGGGTCCTCCTCCTCCGTCCACGAAGAGGAAAGACTAGGCTCTACAACACATTCAAGATTCACTTGATATGCTATCATTGCTGTAGGCAATGCCATGTCCGTTTCGATAGGCTTACTCAAAGGACTCAGTGTAGGAAGGATCCAAGGATCTTCCATATGGGTAGTGTGAAAAGACACTGATCTCCATGAATAGGAAGCCCCACTGGAACTAGACCCGATCATAAGAATGGGTGCAGGACAACTAAAACTTCCCATAAGGAATGGATACATGCCAACACCCACACTCCTAGTTTCCGGCTGAGAATGATCGATAATCGGGATAGAAGCTCCCAATGATGCAGTAACATTCAGATTTTTGAATGATGTCTGATCAATCGTAACAATATTCCTATTAGGTCATGATTTTGTCTTCCTTAGTTTCATGCTTTTATTTATGTTTTTGAACCTTGCTATTATTTTTTGTTTCTAGAAAGTTTTGTTTATAAAGATAATTTTGATTTCAAACTTTTAATTTTCATGATTTTTTATTTTTAAGCTTGTTTTTATAAATTTTGTTTTGATTTCATTATTGAGGGGTTTTATAAGGCATATATGGATTAAATAGTTTTATAAATAACACTAAGGTCAAGATTAAACCCATAAACCAAGTTTTAATCCTTGTTATTGGCCTAATAATATGAAATTATTTGATTGGACTTTCTTGTAGCGCAAGAGCAAAATGGATACACTAGAGCGCTAGAAGAAAATCGCGAATGCTAAAATCATCATTTTTTCAGTCCGATTTTTCGGCTGTCTTATCTCTAAGGTGTCAATCATATAATTGGATGCATTTGATACATGTCTTGCATAGTTTTATCATTGAAATAGGTGGATGATCATCATAAGAGGTAGATCGTGGTGATTGCATGCAGAATAGGTTAAATGATGACAGTGAGTAGAATGAGACAAAGTTTTCCAAGAGCATGTTCCTTATCTAAAGGACACGAAGGATATTGAAGGTCGTGGTGAGAAGACACTGCTAAGAAATTGAGATTTTTCAACTGAATGAGGAATTAGGGCTTTTCACCAGCGACTATTTGAAGTGGTCTGGATGGTTAGAGACAGGTGGAACATAAAATTCGACACTTAACCATTGAAACAACTGCATTCCAGCGTTAGTATTGGTCTTCTAAACAGGTAGCCCACGTGTCATTGTTAGGGTTTTCTTAATTTGGGGCTTTTCTGATGAAAATACTTAATGATAAAATTCGATGGAAAAATATGAGTTTGTTCACCTAATACACTGTAAATGATTAATTATTAACAAATAGATTCAAAGTATTCATCATTTAAAACAATAACATTCAAAGCAGAACTTGTTGCAGTTCCCTCAACTGTGTGATTAGGTCATACTGTTGTGATTTGAAGATAGTTAGATTGTGGGATATCGACAGGTGCTGTTAAACCATAGTAAATATGAAGAAAAGTAGAAAAACAAATAGAGCAGAGCCCACTCACCTAAGTTGGGTAGACAATTTTCCAGAATGTGCAGAGTTATTTTCAAATCCAGGATGGTTAACATTTTTCAAAAAGATTGATGGATATCATGCAGAGGTATCTCATAAATTTGCTCAGTGCTTAGATAAAGACATTGTGAATTTTGATACTTTACAGTTCAAAATAACTAAAGAGTTGATAGCTGAGGCAACAGGCATCTTGAACGAGGGAGAATTATGGTTTAAGAAGGTTTCATTCACCTTCAATGCACAAAAGTACTTGATTCCTGGTGTGATTGCAGATTGGGGTAAAGGTGTAACTATTCATAACTTCAAACCCGAATGGATTGAGCCCATTAAAGTATTACAGAGTTATATTACCTATGAGGGTAGATATGCTTTTGTTTTCAAATACCACTTTAGATTTCTTCAGCATCTTAGTGATGAGTCCAAAATGAACTTACCCTTCTTCTTTATGAAAAGTCTGCAAAAGATGTCATGTAGAATTAAGGAGCACCAAAATCATACAAAGAAGTATATTTTCCATCATGGACTCGTCAACCTTATCATAAACACTGTATTGCAGAGTAGGGGAAATACTTGGGAGTATTTCATTTTCTGGTCAGGTTTTCAAAATGATCAAGAAGGACATTCTCATAGAAGACAAGCTGATAAAGGGTAGACTTTGATTAGAAACCTCAGGTAAAAGGTAAAGGTCAAGGATGAAGACAGGGTTAAATTAGAGGAAGTTTCAGATCATCCAAATGAAAACCTTGAATTTAAACAACAACTTAATGACAATGAGAGCAAGAATTTACAGTCAGATATTAAGGAAGCCGAGCCTGTTGAAAATGTTGTACCTGCAGAGACAATTTTAGATGAAAAATAGGATATTGAAGTGCAAAGACAAAGTCTTATCACAGTTCTATCAGAATATGAGAAATGCCTATTTGATCATGATAAAGTTCCTGTCACTGATGCAACTAGGGTTTGTACTGAGCATGAATTTCAAAGCCATGGTGATGAGGTAGCACTGTCAAAAAGAAAGAAAATAAAAGTTGTTGAGTTTACCTCAGTTATTCATCGAGGTAAGACTATCAAAATGTTGGGGGAGATTGCTACTGTTTGGAGACCTAAAACTAGACCTAGAAATAAACTCAGACTGAACATGAAAAAGTTGTTGAATCCTAAATTGAATAAAGAAAGAGTGACAGTGATAGATGATTCCTCATCTAAGGAAAAATTGAATGATGATAAAGATGACAGTAAGGGTAAAAGGCCAATTGAATCAAAAATAGAGTCTGTCCTGACTGATACCAAGATATCTGATATATTTATGGAGGTACGAAGTCAGATGTTGCAGGAATAGCAAGAAGGTGAAATAAAGAGTTCTTACTCAGAGAAGAAGGTGATGGTTGAAGAAAAAGTTCCATGTAAAGCTGAGAGTGAAGAACACCTAGGGTTTCCTGGAACACCTACAGAGTTATTGCAAGAAGATGAGGAAATTTATAGGAGATTGAATATTCCATGGCTTCCAAATGAGATGCAAACCATAGCAGGAGATAAAAGCTTTGATTCAGAAAAAGAGAATTTACAAAGAAGTATAAAACAATATAAGTATCAGGTTGAGTACATGCAGGATATTAATGATGTCTTAGTCACTGCAAAAAAAAAGCTCAGAGAGGATTTGGAGGAAGTAAACAGCCATTATCAGGAGCTGATCACAGTTTCAAGAGAAGGATTGAAAAGGAAAAGGAAAACAGAAAGTCAATTCACAATGTTGAAGAAAACCATCTAGGACCTGCAACAGCATAATGAAGAGCTAACGAAGAAGATTGCAGATATGGAGACAGATCAATTGAAGGCAAGAACAAAAGCTCAAGCCTTGGAAGGGATTGCCTTACTAGCTGAAGCAGCTAAGGATCTGCAAAGTTTGTTAAGATAATCAGTTATTAGTTAGGTTTGAAAGCTAATTTATTTTTGTAAGTATTATTTAGATGAAACTATTCGATGGGTAGACTAAAAAACAGTTAGGGTTCATTTACTTAACCAATTTTGGAGAATAGTATAAACGTAAGTCTCAAAGAAGACAAATGGTTCGATTTTTTGGCTGGCAAGAGGAGGTCATCAGACTTGTTTATGAGCTAAGTAAAGACTCTTATGTGTATTTGAAATACTGAATTATGAAATATATGCTCTATATTCCCTTCAGTTTATTCTTTGGCTTCATTTATAACTTGTTTTAGTTACTCAACTGGTAATTTCATTGCTTTCCTAAAGTTTTTATACTTGGAATGCTTGCCATCTGTGGGTGAATCTCAATATTGTTTTCTGTTGGATTATGGTTATTATGTTATGCATCTCAGCCTTTCTATGCTCATGATTTAGTGTTTATTTTGATTTATGAATGTATGCCCTCTTGTATTCAAACTACTCAACCAAGAAACCTTAAAAACCCTAAAAACTCTATTTTGCTTTATTGAGATTATTGAGATTGTGTTGGCTTGTTCTCTTGTAGTCTAGGAACAATTTCTGGCACTAACATCTTTGGAGCCATTGCCGGGGAACAAAGTTGAAAACATATTTTTCCTTTTGATACTTATCATTTCACTGGTTTTAATAGGTGAACTTAAACTAGCAAATCTTAAAGACTACTTTTCACTGGTTTGTCACAGTGGCTACTAAGGCAATTGGAACAAGAAACATACCTAGTTCACCTTTACAACTGGGTGTTTCAGACCTAGAACAAATTTTGAAAACATCTAGGAAAATTAAAAGGTCTCTGTCATCCCCAGCTTTATGCAGCCCTAATTAATTTGACCTACTGTCACCCCTTCCTCTTTATGAGGAGGAAAAACAAAATCTATCTTAACAAATCGATTAGCGACTCCACTAGTTCAAGATGCAGAGGCCGAAGTCCATGGAAGCCATTCTGGCTCGAAGTTTTGCACCTTTTAATTTTTTCAATGTTCTAGGTTTCCAAATCCAGTACCTACTATGGATGTTTGGGGAGATTGTCTTCCACGGTTTAGAGAAAGCAAAGAGGATAATCCTTCAGATCACCTTATTAGATTTCATCAATATATGGTTTAGTTAAATATACAGCATGAAGATGTGCTCATGAATATGTCCATGTATTCACTCGAGAAAGATGCATGAGAATGGTATTTTTCTCTTCCCGCTGCTAGCATTTCCTCACTGAAATAATTCCACACATGTTTTCGGAAACATTGTAAGTATGTGTTCTCAGCTGAATTCTTTTTTAAACATTGTTGTAAGCAGGATGATTTTTATAACACAATTTCTGATTCAAAAAATCATGATGATAAGTATAATCAAGGATTCAAAACATATCATGAAGAAGTTGAAGTTTCAGAATTTGTTGAAGATGAAGAGGTAACATTTTCAGATACTGTTGTCAAGGAAGAATTCCATGATCGTTACGATAATCAAGTTGTTGTTTTAGGTCAGGTTGAATATTATTCAAGTGATGAGATCAACAGAGATAGTTTGGAATATTCTCATAATCATTTCAACAGCCTTAATAATAATTTGAATGCTAATCCTATTGAAGATCAATCTCTTGTTCAACAAGCTATTGGAAATCATTGTTGTGTTAAAGATCAGCTTTGTATCGAAGAAAAATACGAACCTTCAGCATCATCATTCGAAATTTCCCAGAATGCTCCTCCTTATGAGGAAGAGATTAGGGTTCCAAGACAAGAATTCTGTGATGAATTATATTCTGTTCCATTTTGTTTTGATACTAAAATCAATGAAAGCCAGGTTGTTCACACTTTTAACGTTATATCATAAGTTTCTCATATTCATGGTTATGATAAATCTGTTGTTCAAAACCATTATGAAGATGTTCTAATTTTTAATAAATATGATGATGAAATTGAAAAGAAAGACCCAGAAATGTGTGAGGTGTGTGATATGGCACAATCTGATCAGAATATTCAGGAATGCATTCAGTCCATTATCCTTGAACAACCAAATTCAATGCATGATAGTCATTCATTTGAAGACAGTGTGGAAAAGGAGGTTCAACTTGTTGACATTATTGATGATACTGTCCAAAAAATTCCGGAGCAAATTCAGGCTGATCCTGATGTCTTTTATCGCCAATGCCTGCTTGATATTCATGGAACACATTATTCTTATGGATAGCCTATCTTTTTCATAGAACAGGAAGAGGTAACTTTTGGAAATTTTTATGATCCAGTGGCAGATTATTTAGAGTCAATACTAAGTTATAAATCTGTTATTTTAGAGACACCATTTGATGAAAGTGAGTATAAGTTGTTAGATCTTTGCTCTTCATGTTTTCCAATATTTCTGATTATATATATATTTGGAGTTGGAAACAAATTTTGGTGGGTTGATGAATTTTTTTCCTGGTTACATTGCAAATGGGATTACAATTTGATTCAGTAAATGGAAGGTTCCTCAAAGAAAGAGATTTGATTTTCATTGTATATACCAGTGTGAGTAAAACACAATAAGGACTCCATAACCCAATTGAAATTTTGCAGATTAGTAGGTAGTAGTATAGAAGGCACTGGTCTACAGGTTCTTGAAGCCTCACAAGGAGGACTTCATCCCATAGCAGGAGCCAGATGTTAGGTCATGATTTTGGGTTCCTTAGTTTCATGCTTTTATTTATGTTTTTGAACCTTGCTATTATTTTTTGTTTCTAGAAAGTTTTGTTTATAAAGATAATTTTGATTTCAAATTTTTAATTTTCATGATTTTTTATTTTTAAGCTTGTTTTTATAAATTTTGCTTTGATTTCATTATTGAAGGGTTTTATAAGGCATATATGGATTAAATAGTTTTATAAATAACACTAAGGTCAAGATTAAACCCATAAACCAAGTTTCAATCCTTGTTATTGGCCTAATAATATGAAATTATTTGATTGGACTTTCTTGTAGCGCAAGAGCAAAATGGATACACTAGAGCGCTAGAAGAAAATCGCGAATGCTAAAATCATCATTTTTACAGTCCGATTTTTCGGGTGTCTTATCTCTGAGGTGTCAATCATATCATTGGATGCATTTGATACATGTCCTGCATAGTTTTATCATTGAAACAGGTGGATGATCATCATAAGAGGTAGATCGTGGTGATTGCATGCAGAATAGGTTAAATGATGATAGTGAGTAGAATGAGACAAAGTTTTTCGGGAGTATGTTCCTTATCTGAAGGACACGAAGGATATTGAAGGTTGTGGTGAGAAGACACTGCTGAGAAATCGATATTTTTCAACTGAATGAGGAATTAGGGATTTTTAGCAGCGACTGTTTGAAGTGGCATGGATGGTTAGAGACATGTGGAACATAAAATTCGACACTTAACCATTGAAATAACTACATTCCAGCGTTCGTATTGGTCTTCTAAACAGGTAGCCTGTGTGTCATTGTTAGGGTTTTCTTAATTTGGGGATTTTCTAATGAAAATACTTAATGATTAAATTCAAAGGAAAAATATGAGTTTGTTCACCTAATACACTGTAAATGATGAATTATTAACAAATAGATTCAAAGTATTCATCATTTAAAACAGTAAAATTCAAAGCAGAACTTGTTGGAGTTCCCTCAACTGTGTGATTAGGTCAGACTATTGTGATTTGAAGATAGTTAGACTGTGGGATATCGACAGGTGCTGTTAAACCATAGTAAATATGAAGAAAAGTGGAAAAACAAATAGAGCGGAGCCCACTGACCTAAGCTGGGTAGACAATTTTCCAGAATGTGCAGAGTTATTTTCAAATGCAGGATGGTTAACATTTTTCAAAACGATTGATGGATATCATGTAGAGGTATCTCATAAATTTGGTCAGTGCTTAGATAAAGACATTGTGACTTTTGATACTTTACAGTTCAAAATAACTAAAGAGTTGATAGCTGATGCAACACGCATCTTGAACGAGGGAGAATTATGGTTTAAGAAGGTTCCCTTCACCTTCAATGCACAAAATTACTTGCTTCCTAGTGTGATTGTAGATTGGGGTAAAGGTGTACCTATTCATAACTTCAAACCCGAATGGATTGAGCCCATTAAAGTCTTACCTGTGAGGGTAGATATGCTTTTGTTTTCAAATACCACTTTAGATTTATTCAGCATCTTAGTGATGAGTCTAAGATGAACTTACCCTTCTTCTTTCTGAAAATTCTACAAAAGATGTCATGCAGAGTTAAGGAGCACCGAAATCATACAAAGAAATCTATTTTCCATCATGGACTCATCAAGCTTATCATAAACACTGTATTGCAGAGTAGGGGAAATACTTGGGAGTATTTCATTTTCTGGTCAAGTTTTCAAAATGATCAAGAAGGATAGTCTCACAGAAGACAAGCTGATAAAGGGAAGACTTTGATTAGAAATCTCAGGCAAAAGGTAAAGGTCAAGGATGAAGACAGGGTTAAATTAGAGGAAGTTTCAGATCATGCAAATGAAAACCTTGAATTTAAACAGTAACTTAATGACAATGAGAGCAAGAATTTACAGTCATATATTAAGCAAGCTGAGCCTGTTGAAAATGTTGTACCTGCAGAGACAATTTCAGATGAAAAAGAGGATATTGAAGTGCAAAGACAAAGTCCCATCACAGTTCTATCAGAAGATGAGAAATGCCTATTTGATCATGATAAAGTTCCTGTCACTGATGCAACTAGGGTTTGTACTGAGCAGGAATTTCACAGCCATGGTGATGAGGTAGCATTGTCAAAAAGAAAGAAAATAAAATTTGTTGAGTTTTCCTCAGTTATTCATCAGGGTAAGACTATCAAAATTTTGGGGAAGATTGCTACTATTTGGAGACCTAAAACTAGACCTAGAAATAAACTCAGACTGAACATGAAAAAGTTGTTGAATCCTAAATTGAATAAAGAAAGAGTGTCAGTGATAGATGATTCCTCATCTGAGGAAAAATTGAATGATGATAAAGATGACAGCAAGGGTAAAAGGCCAATTGAATAAAAAAGAGAGTCTGCCTTGACTTATGCCAAGATATCTGATATATTTCTGGAGGTACGAAGTCAGATGTTGCAGGAACAGTAAGAAGGTGAAATAAAGAGTTCTTAATCAGAGAAGAAGGTGATGGTTGAAGAAAAAGTTCCATGTAAAGTTGAGAGTGAAGAACACCTACAGAATTATTGCAAGAAGATGAGAAAATTTATAGGAGATTGAATATTCCATGGCTTCCAAATGAGATGCAAACCACAGCAGGAGATAAAAGCTTTGATTCAGAAAAAGAGAGTTTACAAAGAAGTATAAAACAATATAAGTATCAGGTTGAGTACATGCAGGAGAATAATAATGGCTTAGTCATTGCAAACAGAAAGCTCAGAGAGGATTTGGAGGAAGTAAACAACCATTATCAAGAGATGATCACAGTTTCAAGAGAAGCATTGAAGAGGAAAAGGAAAATAGAAAGTCAATTCACAATGTTGAAGCAAACCATCCAGTACCTGCAGCAGCATAATTAAGAGCTAACGAAGAAGATTGCAGATATGGAGATAGATCAATTGAAGGCAAGAAAAAAAGCTCAAGCCTTGGAAGGGATTGCCTTACTAGCTGAAGAAGCTAAGGATCTGTAAAGTTTGTTAAGATAATTAGTTATTAGTTAGGTTTGAAAGTTACTTTACTTTTGTAAGTATTATTTAGATGAAACTATTAGATGGGTAGACTAAAACACAGTTAGGGTTCAGTTATTTAACCAATTTTGGAGAATAGTATAAAGGTAAGTCTCAAAGAAGACAAATGGTTCGATTTTTTGGCTGGCAAGAGGAGGTCATCAGACTTGTTTATGAGCTAAGTAAAGACTCTTATGTGTATTTGAAGACTGAATTATGAAATATATGGTATACATTCCCTTCATTTTATTCTCTGGCTTCATTTATAACTTGTTTTAGTTACTCAGCTGGTAATTTCATTGCTTGTTTAAAGTTTTTATACTTGGAATGCTTACCATCTATGGGTGAATCTTAGTATTGTTTTCTGTTGGATTATGGTTAGTATCTTATGCATCTCAGCCTTTCTATGCTCATGATTTAGTGCTTATTTGGATTTATGTATGTATGCCCTCTTGTCTTCAAACTGCTCAACCAAGAAACCTTAAAAACCCTAAAAACCCTATTTTGCTTTATTAAGATTATTGAGATTGTGTTGGCTTGTTCTCTTGTAGTCTGGGAACAATTTCTGGCACTAACACTTCCCATTAAATGGAAAGCATACAAATATAAATAGAGAAGAAGCTATGGCTTGCATACTATACATCCAATTCCTACCTAGTAACAGATTGTAGTCAAGGGGCGCATCAACCACCTCGACCTCAATCGCGATGGTCTTCCCTCCCAGATGGACCTTAAGAGAAGGAAGAATTCAATATAGCCAAAATGATCTACCATCAAAAGCAGTCAACATGGTAGTGGATTTAGACAGCTTGGGGGAACCCAAACCCTTCCAACATGACAAATACATCATGGAAGTAGCAGCGCCTTCGTCAATCACAGTGCGCTTGACGATCTTGTTAAGACATTCTACATGAATCAATAGAGACACATAGTAAGGAAAGCGAGGTTGTAGTCCCACGGTTTCAAATTTGATAACGGAGGAAGAGTTATCATCATTAACACCAAGAGCAGAAAATAAAGCCTTCCTTTGCGAAGGACAACTCTGAAGTACTTCAAGTGCAGACATCGCACAAGGAGTGTGGCCCAAATCCTCAACAACTGAATAGTTTTGGGCGGCTCGGGCATTAGGGTTGTGTCCCGAACACTTTAGGACTCCCTTAGGAATGCGCGGTGTGACTTTAGGTTTATCCACGGGGTTTTCAATAAGCAAAGGACTCCCGGGTGGAGCAGGTTCCTTTCCAAGGTCTGGTTGTGACGAACCATAGTCCTTCGCATGGGTCACAACCTTAGTAGCATGCACCATATTGATGCAACCATGACCATTACTGGCTTCTAGCGGATCTTGATCTCCACCAGACTGATCATGGGTCCTCGAGTTCATGTTTTGATTATGTGGTAAAGGGTTGGTCAGCACAGCTGGGCCCTGTGCTATGAATCTAGAGGCGTCTTCCATATGAGGGTACAAGTGAGTGAGGTGGTCATCCTTACACAACTTGCAAGGAAAATTAACCTTACATTTAGACTACTTTCCCCCCCAACATTGTAGGCATTCTTATCATTAGAATTGGAATTTTCATTCCTATTCCCACCCTTATGATTGTTTTTACCCTTTTTCTTATTCCTTCTAGGTTGTTGGTTACCCTTCTGGTTCGACGATTGCACCAACAACACATTCACCATTTGGGTGGGTTGAGATGAAGCCATGGCTTGTCCCAAGGAAAATTGGTTGATAGACAATTGACTCACCTATTTCACAACCGAATCTGTGGGTTTGGTACTCGTACAACCAACAATGCCATCGGCATGTGGTCCAGGTTTGACCTTAGGGTCGAAACTAGAACGCGAAGCATTAGGAATGATCTCATATAACAATTCGGATTGAGCATAAATCAAATCCAATTCCTGTGCCCTAAAAATGGCTTGTTCCTCGTTCTGAACTCTAGACGTAGAAACATCCTTCACTATATAAGGCAGTAACGATTTAAGAAACCACTTGAGGATAAACTCTGGCAGTATGAATGCTTTAATCAACCTCTTCCATCTACACCATTTTTCCGCCTTTCACACACCTAGGTCACGTGGCAGAAATCTTCAAGCCACTCGGTGTGTCCTTTGGGGCAAGTCTCGAGTCAAGGCTGTCACCTTGTTCTTAACTCCTTCGTTTAGGCTAAACTCCTAATGAAGTCAAGGGGGGTAGACCCTATTAAGTTACTAAGGAAAAATGATTTAGTATGATGATGGTATTAAAGAGTAAGTTTTTTAGGAGTTTCAATTTAACAATTGTAAACAACAAATAACATGATGAGATAATCACAAGTAAGAACGAAAATGACACCCAATCACATATAAATTGAAAGAAATAAATAGTTGACCAGTGCCTTGAAAATGGAGTCGAAAAACAATTAAGAGTGCTTGCAAGTGCTAGAATGAATGTTGTGCAATTGTATCTTGGTTAATTTTAAATTAATGTAAGAAGATGAGTAATTAACTTAGGCGAGGGGACTCCAGATATACCCAGGTGGTACTTGAAGTATGTCCAAAACTAAACCGTCACGGCTACCCGCAAAGAATATGTGGGTTGAATTGAGTCTCTGAGGTTGTTGTTCATAATGCACCTGAAGGTGTAACAGAGATAGGCACCCTGAGGTCACTTTTCAAGAGTTCACACTTCCTTTGGGTATTTTGCCACCGTAATGGTTTGATCGAGGCGTTGGATTTTTGCTTGATGGTTTGTCAATTTGGGGAGAGTGAATCCTAATTATTCTAGTCACTCAAGTGCTTTTGATGTAGCTTGACTGATCAAATGAACCGTAGACAAGTACAAAGCATACACACCAAAGCCTTTGTTATTTTTAGTAAATTTTAAAAGAGGTGTTCTTGTTAAAAAGAAAACCCTCCAGGAACCTCTTTCGTTCCAAGTGGACCTCAATCAAGGAATCAAGGAGAGGTTAATTTTATTATGATTACTAAAACAAATGATGATAGTAGATGAAGCATAAACAGATAAGAAAACCACAATTTTCTAATTAGACTACCACGACCCTTTCTTCACCTTTCGGCTCAAAAGGACGCTCGTGGGGTAGGTATTAAAATTACTTTGAAACAACCAAATATGGAATATTTCAATGATTATAAGTCAAATTATACTTCCCTATATATTATACCTACACTATATTAAAGAAAATATGAACAAAAAGTAAAAATGACGCAGACGCAAATTTCCCGAGGGGGGATGGTGAATAGGCTCGAAAGAGCATATTCGAAGAGATTTTCCTTTTTATTAGCAGAGATTAAAATATAAGCAAACTGAAATTAACCCCCTTTTTTCCTTATATGGAATGAGACCAAAGGTTTACAAATTGCAAAAAATTGAAATTTTTGGAAGACGGAGACTCCCTGGGGGGTTTCGAATGGTCCAAAAATGCTCTCCGGACAGCGCCTCCTCCTATTTTCTATTAAACATGATAAAAAAAAGCAATATTATCATAGTCAAATATGCCCAGAAGTACTTTTAAAGTACTTTTGGATGAACAAACTTTTTACTCAAAAATTCTAAGTTAAAACTAGTTTTAAAGAAACAGAAAAAGAACCAAGGAAAGCAAGTTTTCCTTGGGATATTGGCCTGATTTTGGGGTAGCCAATATGAACCACTTAAATTTATGAATATAAATTTTTATATTCTAAGGAAACAACCATGCATTCAACAATCTTTAGATCTACTTTCATAGCCTTGAAAAATGACAATTTTCCCTAAAACTAGATCTAGAATGCTTGTAAAAATTTCTTTAGGAATGAGATCTAGTTTTATGAGATTTAAGGAAGCAAGATATATGTAATATGAAATCTGAAATTGATAGATCTAAACAAATTTAAAGCTGCAAAACAAGTAACTGGACTGATTTTGAAGAAATTTGAAGGAGGAAGAGGAGAGGAAGAGCGCTTGTTGCGAGGGAATGGATATGCAAAAAAGACTAGTTAATGGAATGCCAAGGGACAATTCCTTCACAAAAAAATTGGATGCCCAGTGGTTTAAGATACATCCACAGTTTGTTCAACCCCTGTTACTTGAAAGCTAACAAACAATCCTACACAAAACCTTATGAGATCTGGATAGAAATATATGAAGAAAGAGAGGGATTACATGCAAATAAAATTATTTAAACATGTATGATCTGAATCTTTAAGCATATATACTATGAGATATTGAAAAGTAGTAATCTTACTTGCCCACCTATACTCCTATTGACTCAGCTAAATCATTATGCCAGACAGGATCCAGATGCAGAAATTGAGAGAAAGCCAATGGTAAAAAGCTGCAAGACAATGTTAAATCCACACATATGAAAGCATTACATAGATTTGGCCTCCAAAGCTTCACTTTATTCCAATAGAAAAAGATATTACACAGTATTACAATAGCAATATCTCCTCGATCCAACACTAACTAGCTTGGAAGAGGTGATCTGAGTTTTATTTATACAAAAAATAGGAGATCTATCCCAGGGGGGGCGCAAATCCCAAGGAGACAAACCACTGCAGCTGAAAGAGAGTCCATCAATGCTGATATGAAGCTGAACTGAGCTTCCACTGAGCCTACTTATCAATCGGGGGGCTGATTGAGCTGACACATCAACCCACAAACTGACACATCAATCCAGAGAGCTTCTAGGAGAGCCCACACATGTGGAGGAGAGAGAGAGGGTAGAATTCCCCATAAAGGATGTTGAAGATCAACTCTGGATCTGTCCAGATCACCTCCTTCAGTCAAGGATTTGTCAGATCTAGTCAATCTGGTTCAGATCTGAATGATTTCAATCAAATTGGCTGAGAATCCACTGATCTAGGATTTTGGATTTGCTCCATTATTCATCAATTTATTAATTAAAATAATCAATAACTCATTTTTTGGGGACTTCTGACCTGAGTGATGGAAAATCACTCAAAACCTGAAAAAAGTGGGTCCATGGGTTTACATGGTGCTCTTAGCTTGAAAATGAGCACCTACATGACTGAAACTAATTATTTGGCCCATTTTTATTACAAAACCATTTTTTCCAATTAAACTATTAAAAAATAGACTAAGTTTTGGAAAAATTAAATTTTAATAAAAAACACTGAAAAATTAAAAAGTTGAAAAAGTTGAAAAAACCTAGGGGTACTTAGACATGTTCATATGACTCGATCATGATTCCTAGCATGTTTATACATTGACACACAGACTCTAATAACCTCAATAGGCCTAAATGCCAAGCCGGTCACCCCAACTTTGGAGGTATTGAGTGAAAAACTCAGAAATTATCAGTCGTTTATTCAACCACCAATAATAACCAAGGGAAAAACCACCATGGGCTGATCGGATTGACAAATAAAGTCTAAGAGACTGAGTCTTTTATAGACACTATCATTCTAGAACATTTATTACAATTCTCCCATGGGGTATGAACATGTGATATGGTATAACAAAGTTTCCCATAAACAAGACTGAAGGTCTTCTGAAGTCCAAACAAGTTATCCTTGTCCAGTTCACTAGGCTCACTTGATAAAAAATCACTATGTGCAACTTAGGTGGTAACATTCTGGCTCCAACTATGGGGCCGTGTGCTCGATCTGGTCTTTAAGGCAAGGAGAGGATACGAGAACACTAGAATATCTGGTTTATATACCCTATAAAAAAATCTCAACTTGACAAGAAAACCTCAATAGCATAAGCTTTATATAAAAACCAAATGAACCATTAAGATGATTTGTTTAAACAAAATAAATGTAGCTAACTATTTTTTTCTTTTATTTTTTATTTTTTATTATAGTTGAGTACAAAACAGAAATGCAGAAAGTAAATGCTCTCTTTTAAGGAGCTTGTTTTCCTACTCTAAGCATGATATAAAAAGGGTTAAGTGTAATAAAAAATCCAATGTAACCACCTAAGCATTTTATTAACATAAAAAAAAAATTCCTTGTCTTTGGTTACCAACCAAAGTAAGGATACTTTATTTAGAAAATGCAAACGTGCGTGATGATTCGGAATGGGTGGGATGGATGGGAAATCATAGGTATGAATAAATTCATTAAAGTTATTCCCAAACTAGTATGTGCTCGCACAGGCTGCTTCTATCCATGACTGGATAGGACTGATATACCAATCGACACAATGAGGCAGACTGACTACATCATCATACTGATCATCGGGGCTTATCAAATGATAACTCATTGCACAAGCCCCAATTAGCTCCAAATCATAAGGAACCTCTATATGTGAAAAAGATGGCTGAGACTGATATTCCACTGACTGCATCACATCTGACTTTTCACAACACTGCTTCTCAATGTATTCATTACTGATACCTTTGTGCGGCTATGCATGATTTGACTCTGAATGACCATGTGAAGGTTCTGAATGCTCCTCTTCCATACTAATATTTTCCCAAGTATCCAGATCCGTGCTCCCCTCTATGGACATATCATAGATTGGACTTCCACAATTTTTTGAATAGACACTCGCCTTGTTGGACATACCATGGATGGAATTCTTAATAATATTTTCACAAGTTGGATTATCTATGAAATTCCAATAGTCATCACTCCCATCCATGTCATATGTGATGGATTCCCCATTGCTGATATCAAGTTCCGATATCAAGTTTTGTTTGTCCTCATTACTAATACTGATATATGGCTCAGACTGATCATATGGATAAACTGCATGCTCCTTTTCCATATCAAAGTTTCCCAAGGCCACAAGGTCCATGCTCTCTCCTTTAGATATGCCATAGACAGGAGAATCAACAAAACCATCAAAAGTTTTCGGTTCATTATTTTCCTCTTTATTCATGTCATAGACTAGATTTTCCATGAATGTCCAGGACTCCTCATCAATATCTTTGTCGAAGATAAGGGATTCTTCGTCACTTGTGTCATGCTCCAAGTTATACTTGTCCTCATTTTCATACTCATATTCTTCAGAAAAAAGGTCATAAGGCAGTAAACCTTCCAGACTATCATCATTATATGGAGAACAAGGTCTAGTGTCATCACACACCATACTGATCTTATCATAAGTTTTTTTATAGGCTTCTGTTATGATATCATGAAAAGGATCTTCAATACTATCTTCAATCAAGGAAACTTTTTGAACATACTCAATGGGATCACTTAGGATGTGTTGCTCAATGGGTTTCTCTAGAGGGATTTCTGGAAAAATATCAGCATTGCAACACACTTGAGAATACCTTAAATATTCAATGTTTTCAGCTATGGTGACATGAGGAGAGTCTTCAACAATGTGTTCAATCTTGGGCTCCTCCTGAAGCTCTTCAATAGGATCATCTTGAGTGTCCTCATCTACAATGGAAGTCATGGGATCCTTTATCTCATTGAGGTAGGTGAGGGTCCTTTCTACAACCATCATCATATCTCCCTCACCATCATGCCACCTCTCAAAAAGCATAGCACACAAATCTCCATGGGAGGTAATGCATTTATCAGGAAGACCACAAAGCCATGTCCAAGCCTTATTTTTCAAAGAATGAGCAAAGATTCACATCACAAATGAAAAAAAAAATATGATGTGACAAACAACTGAATCACCATTTCCATAAAAAGTGAGAGCCTGGGAATATCTTTCATCCTGGAGATATGGTTCATAGTTAGGAAAACCCGAGATGCCCGAGAAATCGATGGAAGGATATGCATTAGAAATTTGAGCACCATAATCGTCATCATCCATAATGGCCTATCAGTAGCATATATCAACCATGTATTTTGTACTAAAGCGAAGCTATCGAATAATGAGCATTTTAAGGTTTTACTATGTCATATGAGCTCATCTACACACAACAAATCTCAACAAATTTAAGAGAAAGCAGGGTTTTATCCCTTCAATGGAGTCGCCATATGAAAAAAAAATAAGCATTTATAAATCTTTTCACAAAAAATATTTTTTTTCTTTTATTTGAAAAAATAAAAACTAAACAAAAGGTCAGTGGAGTCGCCAGATGAAAATTAAATATCTACTCTAAGCATTCATCAAGAAAAGAAAGAAAAAAAAAGGAAGAAAACAAAAGTCGTACTTGGGAATAAAAAGATTTATCCCCAGAAACGGCGCTAAAAAGTGTTGCCGCCTTTCACACACCTGGGTCACGTGGCAGAAATCTTCAAGCCACTCAGTGTGTCCTTGGGGGAAAGTCTCGAGTCAAGGCTATCACCTTGTTCTTGACTCCTCTGTTTAGGCTAAAATCCTAACAAAGCCAAGGGGGGTAGACCCTATTAAGTTACTAAGGAAAAATTATTTAGTATGATGATGGTATTAAAGATTAAGTTTTTAATAAGTTTCGATTTAACAATTGTAAACAACAAATAACATGATGAGATAATCACAAGTAAGCACGAAAATGACACCCAATCACATATAAATTGAAAGAAATAAACAATTGACCAGTGCCTTGAAAATGGAGTCGAAAAAAAATTAAGAGTGCTTGCAAGTGCTGGAATGAATGTTGTGCAATTGTATCTTGGTTAATTTTAAATTAATGTAAGATGCGTAATTTAACTTAGGCGAGGGGACTCCAGATATACCCAGGGGGTACTTGAAGTATGTCCAAAACTAAACCATCGCGGCTACATGCAAGGAATATGTGGGCTGAATGGAGTATCTAAGGCTGTTGTTTATAATTCACCCGAAGGTGTAACAAAGATCAGCGCCCCAAGGTCACTTTTCAGGAGTTCCCGCTTCCTTTGGGTATTTTTCCACCGTAATGGTTTGATCGAGGCATTGGATTATCGCCTGATGGTTTGTCAATTTGGGGAGATTTAATCCTAATGATTCTAGTCACTCAAGTGCTTTTGATGTAGCTTGACTGATCGGATGAACTGCAGCCAAGTACAGAGCATACACACCGAAGTCTTTGTTATTTTTAGTAAATTTTAAAAGAGGTGTTCCTGTTAAAAAGAAAACCCTCCAGGAACCTCTTTCGGTCCAAGCGGACCTCAATCAGGGAATCAAGGAGAGTTTAATTTTATTATGATTACTAAAACAAATTATGATAGTAGATGAAGCATAAACAGATAATTAAACCACAATTTTCTAATTAGACTACCACGACCCTTTCTTCACCTTTTGGCTCAAAAGGAGGCTCGTGGGGTAAGTATTAAAATTACTTTGAAAAAACCAGATATGGAATATGGAAATTATTATAAGTCAAATTATACTACCCTATAGATTATACCTACACTAGATTAAAGAAAAGATGAACAAAAAGTAAAAATGACACAAATGCAAATTTCCACAGGGGGGATGGTGAATAGGTTCGAAAGATCCTATTCGAAGAGATTTTCCTTTTTATTAGTAGATATTACAATATCAGATAACTGAAATTAATACACTTGGTCCTTACATGGAATGAGACCAAAGGTTTATAAATTGCAAAAATTTGAAATTTTTGGAAGACAGAGACCCCTAGGGGGTTTCCAATGGTCCAAAAATGCTCTCCGGACAGCGCCTCCTCCTATTTTCTGTTACACCTGCTAAAAATCAGCAATCTTATCACAGTAAAATATGCCCAGAAGTACTTTGAAAGTACTTTTGGATGAACAAACTTTTTACTCAAAAATTCTAAGTTAAAACTAGTTTTAAAGAAACGGAAAAAGAACCAAGGAAAGCAAGCTTTCCTTAGGATCTTGGCCTACTTTTTGGGAAGCCAATATGAAGCACTTAAATTTCTGAATATAACCTTTTATATTCTAAGGAAACAACCATGCATTAAACAAGCTTTAGATCTACTTTCACAGCCTTGAAAAATGACATTTTTCCCTAAAACTAGATCTAGAATGCTTGTAAAAATTTCTTTAGGACTGAGATCTAGTTTTATGAGATTTAAGGCAGAAATATCTATGTAATATGAACTCTAAAATTGATATATCTAAACAAATTTAAAGCTGCAAAACAAGTAACCAGACTGATTTTGAATAAATTTGAAGGAGGAAGAGGAGAGGAAGAGCGCTTGCTGCTGGGGAATGGATTTGCAAAGAAGACTAGTTAGTGAAATGTTGAGGGACAATTCCTTCACAAAACAATTGGATACCCAGTGGATTCAAGCTAGATCTATAGTTCGTCCAACCCCTGTTACCTGAAAGCTAACAAACAATCCTGCACAAAACCTTATGAGATCTGGATAGAAATATATGAAGAAAGAGAGGGATTACATGCAAATAAAATTATTTAAACATGTATGATATGAATCTTTAAGCATATATACTATGAGATATTGAAAAGCAAGTAATCTTAATTTCCCAGCTATACTCCTATTGACTCAACTGAATCATTAAGCTAGACAGGATCCAGATGCATAAATTGAGAGAAATCCAACGGTAAAAAGCTGCAAGACAATGTTAAATCCACACATATGAAAGCATTACAAATATTTGGCCTCCAAAGCTTCACTTTATTCCAATAGAAAAAGATATTACATATTATTACAACAGCAACATCTCCTCAATCCAACTCTAACTAGCTTGGAAGAGGTGATCTGAGCTTTATTTATACAAAAAATAGGAGATCTAGCCTAGGGGGGCACAAATCCCAAGGAGACAAACCACTGCAGCTGAAGAAGAGTCCATCAATGCCGATCTGAAGCTGAATTGAGCTTCCACTAAGCCTACTTGTCAATCAGGGGGCTGATTGAGCTGACACATCAACCCACAAACCGACACATCAATCCACAGAGCTTCCAGGAGATCCCACACGTGTGGAGGAGAGAGAGAGGGTGTAATTCCCCATAAAGGATGCTGAATATCAACTATGGATTTGTCCAGATCACCTCCTTCAGTCAAGGATTTGTCAGATCCAGTCAATCTGGTTTAGATTTGACTACTTTCAATCAAATCGGCTGAGAATCCACTGATCCAAGATTTTGGATTTGCTCCATTATTCATCAATTTATTAATTAAAATAATCAATAACTCATTTTTTGGGGACTTCTGACCTGAGTGATGGAAAATCACTCAAAACCTGAAAAAAGTGGGTCCATGGGTTTACATGGTGCTCTTAGCTTCAAAATAAGCACCTACATGACTGAATTTGATTATTTGGCCCATTTTTATTACAAAACCAATTTTGCCAATTAAACTATTAAAAAATAGCCTAAGTTTTGGAAAAATTAAATTTTAATAAAAAACACTGAAAAAATTAAAAATTTTAAAAAGTTGAAAAAACCTAGGGGGCTTAGACATGTTCATATGACTCAATCATGATGCCTAGCATGTTTATACATTGACACATAGACTCTAATAACCTCAATAGGCCTAAATGCCAAGCCGACCACCCCAATTTTGGAGGTATTGAATGAAAAACTCAGAAATTATCAGTCGTTTATTCATCCACCAATAATAACCAAGGGAAAAAACACCCTGGGCTGATCAGATTAACAAATAAAGTCTAAGAGAAACAAGACTGAAGGTCTTCTGAAGTCCGAACAAGTTATCCTTGTTCAGTTCACCAAGCTCACTTAATAAAAAAACCACTATGTACAACTTAGGTGGTAACACGCCACTCTTCGATATGGTCTGAGATATGCATGGATTTGTCTTGCCGAAATGTCGACAAGAGTTTTGTACCAATGTCGTAACGCACTGGTAGTTGGAAGTGATTAAGAAAAGTCATAGCTAGGTCATTGAACAAAACAAATGCCCCCCTATGTAACTCTATGTACCATTTCACTGCAGGCCTGGTGAGGGTACATTGAAATAGCCTTAAACAAATCGAATCATCATGTAAGGAATTAGAAGAGCACCAAAGGTGAAATGTAGTAATATGTTCACTAGGATATTCTCCTGGTTTTCCCTCGAATTTGGGAATGTTCGAGGGAAGCTTGGTAGGGACATTCGGCCAAGTCGGGTCATGAGATACCGGATCGTTCGTTAGTCTCGACAAGTCAGGAAAATTTAACGTTGCGAGGAAAGGGAGCCTAGGTTGAGTAGGTCAATGCCACGCTCCCTGATAGTTTTGGTTCACATAAGACTAATTACCGTAACCACCTTGGCCATGGCCATAGTATCCTCCTCCCATTTGACCCATGTAGGGTGGCATGGAAGCACCATAATGTGGTGTACCTTGACTATTTGGAGCTACAAATCCATAATTCAGGGAGTAAGCGGGTTGTTGATACCCGTACCCATAAGGTGAATAACTCTGTGCAAACTGCTGTCCATAATATTGTCCATGAGAAGCTCCATAATATGTCCCATGAGAAACTCCATAAGTCGGAATATGGGGAAATATTAAATTGAGCACATAGATCTGTGGAAAAACACACAACTCATAGGATAGATCACACAATTTACTTAGTTATTGAAGAATGAAACAGTGCAAAAATGGCTTGCAACTATGAATGCTTTTCATTAATCAAAGAGTAATTAGATAATAATTACAATGAAGTACAATGGATTTAATAGCCACAAGCAATTCTAATCCACATGAATAAATTCAAATTGATTAGACTCTACTTGACTGTAGGTAACTAAGAACTTGTCTAAATCACTATCGGAGGACTCAATAGTTAACTGACCTTGTCTAAACCATAACCGGAGTTCATTAGAGTTCTAAAACACAACTCAAGTGTTACATTCAGTGTTGACTAAGGCTAACTGACTATGGTAGGTGAGAAATGCACCCCTCCTGATTTCAGTCAAGTAAACCTAGCGCTAATTGAATGTAGAGGACTAGAACTGAATGTAACTGATTCCTAACTTAGCTTAACCAGTCATCAACTGAACTGAACTGACCTTGGTTGGTTTCGGCACTCCCAGTGGCTCCTAAATTGTAGGGATTGGTCTAGGAGGCTCCTAAACTGATGCAATCAAGTGCAATCAGTGGCAGTGATCCTCAATTAGTGTTCCCCACACTTTAGTAACTGAAACATGTGCCCCAATTAGGCCAAGTGGACCCAATGGTGTTAATGATTATAAATAAACTGGATGGACTCCCGATTTAGACATGATTCCCGATTTAGACATATGACCAAATTGGACAAGGGAGGATTAATAATCCTAACACCCCCCCTGAATTTTAACTTGGACAATCTGTGGGCCCTGGTAACTAAGACCATAGGTCACCCATTACATCAAGTAAAGTAAAGTAACTGCTCAAAAACAAAATGTTGGGGAAAAACCACATGGGAAAAAAACCCCCCTCTAATTAAGCAGGTAGAATCAGGATCAATATGGTTCTTCTGTGCACAGGTATCCTAGGGCCTAGCATGTGAACCTCTCCATCATTATGTCTGGAGGAATATTCCTCTTTGGAAAAAGAATGATATGCTCAACTAAATCAGAAATATAGACAGCTGTCGGATGAAGACTGGACCCATGTAGAGCAATTGAAGTCAACTGATAAGTGAGAAAGGGTTCTTGAAGATGTGAGGAACACTCCAGAAACTGATATTTTGCATCCATGAAAATCAAACCATGAGTGGTAAGAACAGCCCCAAGTGTTAGGAGCAAGTGTCCAGGCAAATGTAGAAAATCTTCCTCTTTACCGGTTCTGTGAGGAGATGAGCATGTGATCAATGGTAGAGAAGCACTGGGACTGTTGAGAGCGAATTCTTGAACTCCATATTCTGATATATCTTCTTAAATAGCTAATGAATCACATAATAAAATATCAGCAACCTCATATGAGGAAACTAACACCAAATCCCTATCAGTAGTTTTGAAGAGAAAGTGCGGTACTTGATTTTTCACACCGGAACTGGTGAGAGCAGCTACAAGCATGAATTAAAGCTCTTGGATTTTAAAATATGAACAAAATAATATCAGATCATAAAGTAAATCAGATCTAAATAGATTCAAAACATATCCAAAACTGTGAAATGGAATCAAATCCCAGCAGCAGTTTTGTAGGAGACTTGCGGTACTTGTTTTTTCACACCGTTGATGAGAACAGCTACAAGCAGTACTGAAAGATTATGAATTTGATATATTAAACCAATAAATATCAGATCATATCCAAATAATATCATATCATATCCAATAAGTTTAATATCAGATTCAAATAAATGGTTAACCGAGACGGTGGATGCACAGTTTTCTTCTTCTTCAAAATTATGAATTTTGGTGCATGCAATCCTGCAAGAATTTGCTGGAAAATATAGATCATGGGGAGTGAATGGATCACTCTAGAAATCTGATATTTCTTCCAACATATCCAAGGTATCACATATTTGCACACCAGCAACAACATTAGAGGTAGAAAAATAAAATTTCTCTTCACTTTCGGAAGCAATTACTGGTAAATGTTGCACAGAATTTAAAGGAAAATCACCGGTGAATGTTTGCATGGAAGTGCAGCAGAATTTTTTCTCAATATCAGAGATTTGAATGTCTTATTTTGTTTCAGCAATATGAAAATATGAGATATCAAATATCTCATGAACTTCTGGAGCATCAGGAGAAGGAGTCACTGCATGGAGACTGTCTTCAATTCGAATTGACTGTGTAGAAGCTTCTGCTTCTTCATCTTGAACAACTTCATCAGAGAGTGGAGACCGAGATTTTTGGATCAAGGATGATTATGGTGCTGGATGTGCTCTCCGAAGTGCTATTATGATCCTCATCAATCATTCCAAAGGTTCTTTCCAATCTTGTCAAGAGTTCCTGTGGATCTTTAATAGATCTACTGAGGTAGCGCAAGCTAGGAGAAAGAGCCAGTTTCATTATTTCAAAAGCTGCATCCTTTGCATTTATCCAGTAATTTTCACTCTCAAAATAATTTCTACCAAATCCATCAGACACCCAAAAGAGATCTTGTCTATTTAGAAACACAATCATCTTCACCTTCCATTCATAATAGTCTGAGGATCGGGTGAGAAGAGGAACTAATGAATTCATTTCGAAGTTATACCTGCAAAACAAAAAAAAGGGGCACCGTAAGGTTGGACTGCCCACACTTTTGGAATTTTCTTCACACCCAACTTATTTAATCAATCAAGCTTGATCAACAATTCCTTTGCTTGGGATATTAAGTGGTAAATTCTCTGCTTTTGGTGCAGTGCTAGAAGGAGCAATTTTGCTCAAAAAATGATCCAGTAGGAGATCTGAGGAGGAGAAGTGCCTTGTCCGCCGAGGCTCTGATACCATATTAAATTGAGCACATAGATCTGTGGACAAACACACAACTCACAGGATAGATCACACAATTTACTTAGTTATTGAAGAATGAAACAGTGCAAAAATGGCTTGCAGCTGTGAATGCTTTTCATTAATCAAAGAGTAATTAGATAATAATTACAATGAAGTACAATGGCTTTAATAGCCACAAGCAATTCGAATCCACGTGAGGAAATTTGAATTGATGACTCTACTTGACTGTAGGTAAATAAGAACTTGTCTAAATCACTATCAGAGGACTCAATAGTTAACTGGCCTTGTCTAAACCATAACCGAAGTTCATCGGAGTTCTAAAACACAACTCAAGTGTTACATTCAGTGTTGACTAAGGCTAATTGACTGTGGTACGTGAGAAATGCACCCCTCCTGAGTTCAATCAAGTAAACCTATTG
>LPNX010859439.1:369579-385896 GCA_001517045.1 Pseudotsuga menziesii | reverse complement strand
GTAACTGACTCCTAACTTAGCTTAACCAGTCATCAACTGAACTGAACTGACCTTGGTTGGTTTCGGCACTCCCAGTGGCTCCTAAATTGTAGGGATTGGTCTAGAAGGCTCCTAAATAGATACAATCAAGTGCAATCAGTGGCAGTGAGCCTCAATTAGTGTTCCCCACACTTTAGTAACTGAAACATGTGCCCTAATTAGGCCAAGTGGACCCAATGGTGTTAATGAATATAAATAGACTGGATGGACTCCCGATTTAGACATATGACCAAATTGGACAAGGGAGGATTAATAATCCTAACAGGAACTCCCTGCGATAGACCATAGGACGTTTCAGAAGTAGGAATATGACCTCCCAAGACAATAGGAGGTACTTCACTCTGAGACATAATTACACAAGTAGCAGCAGTACAAACATGACTAGTAGCAACATTCCGGCCCGGAGGACCACGTGAATGAGGGAGAGGAATAGCATTCGAAGAAATAGGAATAGAGGATGAAGGGACATGTGAAGTGATGTAAGTGGTATTCCCTATAGTCACTCGTCTTGGTTCTGG
The DNA here is from genome assembly GCA_001517045.1 of Pseudotsuga menziesii. Taxonomy (NCBI): domain Eukaryota; kingdom Viridiplantae; phylum Streptophyta; class Pinopsida; order Pinales; family Pinaceae; genus Pseudotsuga; species Pseudotsuga menziesii. The sequence goes on along the minus strand of LPNX010859439.1, from coordinate 385,339 downwards.
TATCCTAATAAGACTACTAACACCAGGTCTAGGACGAACATGTGATGTAGCCTCCACCACCGGGATGGAGGGTGCAATGTGACTTGTGCTCCCAAATATCTCCACATGGAAAGGAATAGGAGTGCCCGCAGGTGTAGTGTTAGGTTCAAAATCTGACTCGGCATGGTGTGTTGGCTCATGTGCAGGGATACCAGACATGCCATAACTAACATAACTAGTGCTCGCAGGTTCATTATGAGTCCCGTGGCCCGGCATCCAATACCAGAAACCTGTGAATGAGGGATAATACCTAGAGTGTGTAGGTATATCATGTGAAGGATCGTACCTAGAGTGTGTAGGTATATCAGGTGAAGGATCATATACAGGAGTAGGATCTTCTTCCCCAACCTCATGAGGTGGAAAAGACAACTCAGGAATTTCCTCTTCATGATCTCCCATCATGTGTGAATCAATGTGAGAAGTAGTCCACTTGGATTGTCTGTTTCTCTCTCCCAAAGGAGGAGGATATGTAGAAGGCAGAAGTCCTACTAAATGACAAGAACGGCGAAGTGCTGCACTCGAATCCACAATGACTCAAAAAATGAAAAAGACTCTTCTAATTACACAAACCCTAAGCAAGCTAGAGTGCACAGAGCATACACCTATATAACCTAAATCCAATCACAAGAAAACAAGGGTAGGATATGTGAGCTCCCGAATGAAGCATGTATGTCTCACCTAGGAGAGGCTTGAGGCTCCCATACACAACAAGTAGAGGTTAGTAACCAATTATTGTGGCCCTCAGCTTCAACACATATAGAGACTGTGCTGTCTGACCCCAACCTGGCCGGTACACATGCAGAATAACCCCTGCGAAGTACCACTCGATAACCTAGGTAAGGCAACTAAGGTCACCTCAATATAATCAATGCTCAGGCGGATATTCCCAGGTGGTATTGACCATATGGGCAGGGTAGAAAATCCCGAAACTCTTGAAAGAGCCCCCAGATACGAATACAATCCTAGAAATATCTTCGGTGCTACTCAGTTATGACTAGGGGTCATCCCAATCAATAACCGCTCACACTGCCTCATGCTTAACTCACTTGTAAGACGAGGATCCTGAGAAACACTAATTATACCAAGGAATTAATTCACACTCTCACCTGGACAGACACATATATGTTGTTGTTTAGTGGTCTTGGAGAATTTACTCACAATGAACTATTCCAAGACCCTAAAACCTAATCTTGTTGGTGTACCCTATAAAAAAAAATAGTGTAATCCATTTTAATTAAGCGTTTATTTTATTTGGATTATTACTCAAAAATGTAGATGATCATGCGACCAATGGTGTTATGATGCAACATGAAGTAAAAATGCACACCTAACAATCAATGCAAATACATTGTGTCGAATGAAAAACAAGGCATGCTACTACATGAAATGCAAAATTTCCTTCAAATGACAAATGCAATCATTCCTATATGAAAGCCTGACTAATACTTCTCTAAGCAAAACTAGTGCAAGTACCATGCAAAATGCAAAGTGCAATGATGCATAATGATGCAAAGAAGTAAATCTTTTTGGATTTTTTGAATAAAAATGAGATAATAAAGCAAAAGAATGACTCTACTAGCCCCAGACTCTGCAAGCACTATTCAAATAGCACCCACGCAAAGCACTAAGGTAAAAGAGACCTAATGCACTAATCCCAAAACAAAAAATTGAAAATGCAATAACAAGAACATTCTTAAAAAAAAAATTACCCTAAAAAGCGTCTCTGGTCAGAAACAAAGGTGTATATAGACTCTATGAGCACCTAAGGAGATTCATCGGTCATCAAAACTCACCCAACAACACTCAATATTCCTCTAAAAGGAAAAACTCAGGGCATACGCGACTATGTGCAGAAAACCCACGTATATACACAGATATCTCAGTCAAAACCGCGTGTACACGCGACTGTGAGGCAAAAACTCGCGTATAGGAAGAAAAAGAGATAAAAATTAAGGCAAACAAATAAGCTGAGACAAAATTCACTCCTATCAGACACTACCATGAAAACATGCCCCCATACCCAACTCAGAAATAGAGAAATCAAAGCAATTCAAGAGCATTGAATGTCGATAAAAACCCCCAAAGGAAAAATGACTAGGAACTCCCCAACGGAGTCGCCAATTCTGTTACGGAGAGAAATTCCTATGGCTTGGGGTACCAAAATAGACAGCTTGACTCCAGAAATCAATCATTTCCTATATGCAAGAGAAACCAAATATCTAACACTAAAGGATCTCGATTCGTACCTTATTCTGGACGGTTGATGTAGATCCTCGTTGACCTTTTCCAGTCTCACTTGTATTAGCAATTTGCTTCCTCAACATTCAGCAAACAAGACAAGCATGCTATATATAATTGTGTTAGACCTACTCTAGCATATATAATCAATAACATATAAGCATTTAAAAGCATCCATGGATCAAATACTCATTCAAATACACATTATTGGACAGGAAAAGATATTTCTATTGATATAAAACAGAGATTACAATAGTGATAACCTTTGTCGACACGTCTGCGAATCAGAGAAACTGAGTCCCCCACTTGGGCCTCGACCACTTCAATCCTCCCTCTCTCGATAGCAAGCTCACAAGAAAAAGGCAAGCTTGGGAAGAACACAAAGTGCTCCAAGGTACAAAGGGATGTAGATTCAAGTATAAGCTTCGACAATAATGGACTATAGTTTTCTTGCTCTTCAATTCATCTCCTTTCAATGTATCCAAACGGTTCCTTATATAGCTCTTCAATGGGGTAATGAAAGGTTGAATCCAAGCGATCTCAAGGCATATGGAAGGCCAAGACACAAGTGACTCAGATCCACATCAAGGAAAACTCCAAAATCATTTGGCCTTTTGCACACATCCCGATGTACACGGTTTTAAGGGTCAAATTCGCGTATATACACGAGAAAGGAATTAAAAGTTGTGTATGGCAATTATTGCATGTTTTTAGGGATGATCTTGGAAACATCAAAGGTACAAAAATGGTCCATGGGGTCTAAGGAGTCTGCAGAGGGACAAGGAAAGCCATAAAAGTGTGATTCACCATGTGTGGTAAAATCAGCTATAACAACTGGAAATAATGAATATTAAGGTTGTAATTAACTGATCAATTCTTGTCAGATTTGTCTCAAATTTGTCTTTTTTAGTGTACATTGTTCTTAATATTCCACTACACAATTCTACCGTTCAATTTCTCTCATTTTCCTGTAGATCAATGGTTGAATAATTAAACAAAATATACTACTATATCCACGTAGCCAAACTGCTTTAGCTTACCTCGTCGGCTGGTCCTTGAGGCTCACTAATAGCCCCTAACTCTAGTTGAAGATAGTTGGATCCATGCAATCCAAGGCATATAAAATATGTTCCTAAGTAATCTTATGAGCATCTCTACTACCCGCAACCTTCTCGATAATGAAGGCCACTGTCCTCAACGACCAATCCATAATGTATTTAATTGGAATCTTTCCCCCTTGGGACCTTGTATGGATCACATAGTGCTCATCGATGAGATCATCAATGGTCATGTACCCCCCTTTGGGACGTGAGAGTGATACTAGGCTTCAAATCCTGGACAGTCCGGTTAGAAAGTATATGTCCTCGACATAAATCATCAATATGTGAGTTCCCACCTATAAATGTTATTAATCTGGGTCCCACATCTATATCAAATTATCTAATAGGCGAACATGGGCTTTTCTGCCCGAAACCCTTAAGTACTTAAGGAGTCCACAATCCAGCAATGCTCTCACCATCATTCGATCATTTGTCGCTTGGGAATCATCTAATTCATGCTCTTGCTCCTTCCAAATAACCATATTTTGAGTCAAACACCTGTGGGACATCCATGTGGAAACTATTAAACTCATTTCATTGGAATAAAAACTTAGAACTCATGCTAAATAAAAAAAAATTACAGTCACAGTCGTTGATGCATTTTCCCCAATAGAACAGAACGATGACATAGATTCCTTTTGTTAGAATAATCAACCCATATTTTACCCACTTAGACCTTAATTCCATTATTTTTGTCTTGTTTGCCTAGTTCATGTGTCCCACCTTGTGCAAGTTGTCATTTGCCTATCTATAATGGTCAAACTTGCCTTATTTGAATCATGGAGCACATGGGAGAGCTAAAGGAATCAATTCTACTTTATTCCTAGCCTCCTAAGCGCCCTTCTGCTTTTTTTGCTTTATTGCCTGCTTTTTCAGTGTTTTAAGGCAAAAGGAAAAGCTAGACTAGGTGAGGTTGACTAGTTTTTTGTCCTACACATACTCCTCTCTTTTCTCCATGAAAAAGCATGTATGAGCTGCCATTCCATCACTCTTTAGCTTACCTAATCCTTTTTTCCAATTCGTGAGCTCCATGACATATTTGGGATCAGCTTTTTACACCTATGGGGGATTTGCTTATTTTTGGTAAGCCTGCTTTATGCTAGATTTGATTTGCTCCTCATGCAATTGAATCCTTGATGTATTCTATTTATTCAGAAGCCTATGTTTTTATAGTGTTGGCTATTGTACACTCAGTTAATACAATTTAGTGTTACAGCTCCATATTTAGTCTCTTTTGTGAGTGATTTTGCATGATCAATTGATAATTGTTGTGAGTAAAATTAATCTATTGCTGGCCTTAATTTCCACATGGTATCAGAGCCATTGTAGGTTGTTTTCTCTCCTTCAAAAATTGTTTTGCAAGTTCGACATCAAAGACTGGGAGCCTTCTACTAACAGTCGGGACAGATTTTCTAGAGCTATGGATCAATCACAGAAAACTATCTTGACTCCCTTCAATTTATTTGAATGGAAAGCAGAGATGGAGATACTGTTGAGAGCGAAAGGCCTCTACAGGGTGGCTATGGCAACAGAAGCAGATCCCAATGCAGCTGCAGAGAAGATAAAATGGCACAACAGGAGGGATGAGGCTTATGGCCTCTTGTGCCTGAGTATTTCCAGAGACCTCCTTTTCCATCTTGATGGATTGACATCACCGAATGAATTATGGGAGAAGCTTGCTGATATTTTTGGAAAGACAGATGAGATGAGGGGACATCAAATCGAAAATGAGCTGATTTCTCTGAGTCCAACAAGCTTTGAATCCCTGCAGCTATATTTCTCCAAGTTCAAAGCACTAGTTTTGCAGCTGAAACAGTGTGGTATTGAAAAGAAATATGATCAGCTCATACTGGCCATCCTCTCGAAGCTGGACCCTGATTATTCAGTGTTTGTTTTGACCTTCTATGCCACAAAACTGACAGCTCGAACCTGGAAGATGCCTAGCCTTGCAGATTTCATGGAATCTCTCACACAAGAACAGGACAAGCTGGTGATGATGGGCACCATCAAACCATCCAAAGATCAAGCTTTGATTGCTGGAGATTCGAGGGTGGATTCAAAAATAAAAAAGAAAGATAAAAATCCACCTGAGCAAAAGAGAGACAAGAGACAGTCTCCGGAGGATCAACAAGGTCCCAAGAAGAATTACCAGAAGAAGAAGAACAAAGGTGAAATGAACAAGTGCGCATACTGCAATAAGGGCAATCACTCTGAAAGCTCTTGTATGAAAAAGCAGATAGACATGCTAACCCAACTCCTGGAGAAGAATGGCATCTCCCTTCCAGAAAGCTCAAAGAAGAGAGAAGGAGGATCAAGTTCAGATGATAGAGAGAGAGTTCATGCTCTAGTTGCTGGCACATCAAGCTCACCCAGTTTTATCATTGATTCTGGAGCTTCAAGACACATGGTTTCGACTAAGGAGGCCTTCTCCTCACTGGATATGTCGAAAGGACCATCTATTGTACTGGGAGATGACTCTCTCACTAGAAGTAAAGGCAAAGGAAGGATAGATCTTGATCATGGTAAGTTCAACAATGTGTTGTATGTGCCTGGTCTCACCTCCAACCTCCTATTAGTGTACCAGATGACCCACACTGGGTCTCCGAAGAAGGTCATATTCTCCCCTGATGAAGTTGAGATCACAGAGATCTCAAGTGGTAGAGTCATTGCAAAAGGAGTTTCAAATCATGCTCAAAAGGTATACATGTTCTCACACTTCCTATCTTACTCAAACCCCTCTGCTCTTCTCATTCATTCTAATGAAGCCATCAAGCTTTGGCATGAAATATTTGGCCACCTAAACTACAAATATCTTTCTGATCTTAGTGAAAAAGAGATGGTCATAGGGTTTCCCAAGTTAAAATTTTCCAAAGGAGTCTGCTAAGGCTGTATCCTAGGAAAACACCCAGAGCACAAATTTGAGAGAGCTAGTCATGAGAGAACCTCTGCACCCCTCGAGCTGATCCACAATGATGTTGCTGTCCCATTCCCTCATATGTCCATGAGTCAGGCCAAATATTCATTGACTTTTATTGATGACTTTTCGAGGTATTGCTGGGTTCACTTCCTGAAACACAAGTCTGAAGTTTTTGGCCTATTCAAAGTCTTTAAGGCTTTGGTTGAAAACCAGTCTGGAAGGAAACTCAAGGCCCTCAGATCTGACAATGGTGGTGAGTATGTCAAGTCTAAGTTTATTAATTATTGTGCATATGCAGGTATTCAGATGCAGCATTCTATCCCTTACACACCATAGCAAAATGGTGTTGCTGAGAGGAAGAACAGATCACTGAAGGAGATGGCAACATGCATGATGGAGGCCAAAACTTTTCCACCAAAGTACTGGGCCGAAGCTATCAACTGTGCAACCTATATTCAGAATAGGGTGCCTCACAAACAGCTTGATGGCATGACTCCTTTCGAAGCATGGAGTGGGCACAAGCCAGATGTGACCCATTTCAGGATTTTTGGCTCAAAGGCTTGGGCTAGAATCCCAACAGAGAAGAGGAAGGATTTGCAGCCCCAAAGCCAAGAGTGTCTTTTTGTTGGATACTCTGAAGATTCAAAAGGGTACAAGTTGATAAATTTGAGCACAAACAAAGCCTTCATTGAAAGGTGTGTTCAGTTTGAAGAACAACCCCTTGCAGCAATGGAAGTTGGTGAAGCCTCTTCACCACCTGAACCTCAAGAAGTAAGTAAAGAGTTTGTTGAACATGTTGATTATGATTTTTCTGATGGATATGAGTTTATTACAGACCCTAACAGCCCCACAAGGCCAAAATGGGCAGCCAAGACACTACATGCAGCAGGTGAGCTAGTTGGGGATCCCAATGACCCAAGGAGGACTAGATCTCAATTTGAGAGTGGTCTGTGCATGAAGGATCCTATGTTTGCTGAAAAATGATATTTTTTGGTGGAGTCTGATCCTCAAACATATGAAGAAGCAGCAGGATATCCAAGATGGCAAACAGCCATGAAGGAGGAGTTCAGCTCACTCCAGAAGAGCAACACATGGGAGCTAGTGGATCTTCCTCCAGGAAGAAAGTTAGTCCAGTGTAAGTGGGTTTATAAGACTAGATTGGTAGCCAAAGGCTACTCACATGTTCATGGCATAGATTACAATGAGACCTTTTCCCCAGTGGCAAAGATGGATTCCATCAGGCTAGCTCTAGCCATTGCAGCCTCAAGGCAATGGGAGGTACATCACATGGATGTAAAATGTGCCTTCCTGAATGGATATCTCACTGAGGAGATATATATGCAGCAGACTCAAGGTTTTGCTACTAACCCTTCTCTTGTGTGCAAGTTGAGAAAGTCATTGTATGGGCTAAAGCAAGCCCCAAGGGCTTGGTATGCCAAGATCGATAGCTTCTTGCTATCACTGAATTTTGTTCGGTGAAAATCAGATCCAAATGTCTATTTGAAGTTAGTTAATGGTTCATTAATTATCATTGTGTTATATGTTGATTACCTCCTCATTACAGGAAGCTCATAGGCTGAGATTGCTTCCTTAAAAGGAGCTATGAACCAAGCCTTCTCCATGACAGATTTGGGGCTCTTAAGTCAATTTTTGGGGCTTGAGATCTTTCAAAACAAAGATGGAATCAAGGTGCACCAATCCAAATATGCCTTGGACTTGCTGAACAAATTCAAAATGAAGGATTGCAAAGCAAGCAAAACTACTTTCCTTTTAGGAGTGAAGCTGGAAGAAGTTGATTCTTCACCGATGGTAAACAATACACTGTATAGGCAATTGATTGGATGTTTATTGTATCTGACACATACTAGACCTGATATTTCTTATGCAGTAAGTGTGGCTTATAGATTCATGGATCAGCCTCAAGAGATCCATTGAAAAGAAGCCAAAAGGATCCTTAACTTTGTTCAGGGAACAAGGACACATGGGATCTTCTATAAAGCAAAATCTGATCTTGAATTGATTGGATTTACTGACAGTGATTGGGCAGGTGATAGCACAGACAGAAAGTCCACATCAGGATATGTGTTCATGCTTGCAGAAGGGCCAATCAGCTGGTCAAGCAAGAAACAGAGTGCCATTGCACTCTCATCTACAGAAGTAGAGTACAGAGGAGTTGTTAATGCAGCAACTCAATTTTTATAGTTGCAGGGTTTACTTGGAGAGTGTGGCTTCGAACCTGAGTACTCAAATTCCATCTACTATGATAACCATAGTACCATTCGAATCTGCAAGGATCCAGTGCAGAAGCAGAGAACCAGACACATTGAGATCCATATGCACTACATCAGAGAACTTGTGCATGATGGCACCATTCACCTACTCTTCTGTTCATCTTCAGAACAAGTAGCTGATATCTTCACCAAAGCATTTTGTGAGAAGACCTTCAGCAATCTCAAATCACTGCTGGGGATTGTTGATCATGCTGTGAAAGCATGAGTGAAGACAAGATTCTACAATTTTGTTTTACAGTCCATGTTTAAGGGAGAATTTTCCCAAGTTGGTTTTGCCTCTTTCCTTGTTTAAATGGATTTGCAGTATGTAAAGGGTGACTAAGCCTTGTTTCTAGGCCCTATAATTTTTTGATATATTACTCATAATTCAGGCTTAAGGGGGGGTGTTAGAATAATCAACCCATAGTTTACCCACTTAGACATTAATTCCATTATTTTTGTCTTATTTGCCTAGTTCATGTGTCCCACCTTGTGCAAGTTGTCATTTGCCTATCTATAATGGTCAAACTTGCCTTATTTGACTCATGGGGCACATGGAAGAGCTAAAGGAATCAATTCTGCTTTATTCCTAGCCTCCTAGGCGCCCTTCTGTTTTTTCTGCTTTATTGCTTGCTTTTCCAGTGTTTTAAGGCAAAAGAAAAAGCTAGACTAGGTGAGGTTGACTAGTTTTTTGTCCTACACATCCTCCTCTCTTTTCTCCATGCAAAAGCATGTTTGAGCTGCCATTCCATCACTCTTTATCTTGCCTAATCCTTTTTTCCAATTCGTGAGCTCCATGACAGATTTGGGATCAACTTTTTACACCTATGGGGGATTTGCTTATTTTTGGTAAGCCTGCTTTATGCTAGATTTGATTTTCTCCTCATGCAATTGAATCCTTGATGTATTATATTTATTCAGCAGCCTATGTTTTTACAGGGTTGGCTATTGTACACTCAGTTAATACAATTTAGTGTTACAGCTCCATATTCAGTCTCTTTTGTGAGTGATTTTGCATGATCAATTGATAATTGTTGTGAGTAAAATTAATCTATTGCTGGCCTTAATTTCCACACCTTTAGAGTACATACCACCCCTAACGCTCTTTCCCCTTTCGAGGAGTGTGCCAGGGCACCTCCTGAAAGGGAGAAGAGCGTCACCCAAGGCACGCTCTTCCCCTTGCCAAAACTCTCCTAAACACTACAAAATACATGATTAAAAGTGAAAAATCAACCATGAAAAGGAAGGGGAGGATGATATCTCTTACCTTATTCTGACGGTTAATTGAATGGATTCCCGTAGCTCTCGAATATTTGTTGCAAATTCCTCTCTCAAACACAATTTTCACACAAATTATTCCTATGGTAAAAAACAATGGTAAGTAATTTTTACTATTTCACCCTTTTTATATCATTTTTTTATTTTTAATAAAAAATTATTGGTGAAATATTTAAATATTCTGGGTTTTTACTATATTTTTCTATAGTTTTTATGACGAAAATTTCCTAATGTTGCTTTTGAAGATTTCAGGACCTTATTGGATGTTTTATGGCTATGATAGAACTTCTTTTTTACTTTTTCATGCTCTGGCTCAAATTGAAAAAAGTTATGAGCACCATTTTATACCCTATTCATGCTCATTAAAGGTATCGAGTATGTTTTTACCACTTTTCTGGACTCATTAAAATCGATACGAAAAAGGAAACCCCCTAGAGTCGTCTTTAACCTATTTTTAGGCTCTTTAAACACGAAAATATCACCAAGCGAACTTGATTCTTTCACGCTTGTAAAATTATTTGAAAGGTCATATTTTCGGTGATAGTTTACCCTTTTTCGGACCATTTAGACTCATTTACGAAAAAGGTGTTAGCAGTATTTTTGGGCTAAATAGTTGAAAAGGTATTTGTCCAGTAAATGGAGGAATAAGGTTTGAAAATTTCCTTATCATATGACCTTGATGAATGTTAATGAGGTTTTGCAGGAAATGGATGGCCTAGATACACAGCAGAGAAGATCAAAGGTCACAAATCATTTATTCCAAAGGAAAATCGAGAGCAGAAGAGCGGAAGAGGTCCAAAATTTGGTTGTAAAAGTTGGTATTTCCGCCTTCCGCTTTCCGCTATTTTGTGAAAAGGAAGAAAGCGAAAAACATAAGAATTTGGTCATAAAATTTAGAACTTCAGCCTTCCCCGATCCGCCAAATCGATAATCCAGATATTTTCTGTGAAGATCAACGGTCTGGAAGGGAGCGGAAAGGCGGAAAGCATAAATATGAAGTTTTGGTCTTGAAAAGTTGGAATCCCACCTTCCATTTTTCGTAGCCTACATCTTTACATCAGATCAATGGTTAGGAAGGTCTCTGTCTAAGATAGAGAGTGTGGAAAATGGGAACATGTGCATGAGTTAAGTAGACTTCCCAATATGCAGAACTTGGTAGGCCCTGCAACTTTCAACAACCCAGATCAATGACAGATAAAGATCCACGGTGGAGGTGGATTCCGCAGCTAGAACATGAGAGGAAGATAAAAAAGTTTAGGGCTATGAAATCTTGTAGACCCCACACCTTTGGATGGCAGATATCTTGGCATAGATTGGATCTATGGTCAAGGTTGATTTTGCGATGGGAACATGCAAGAAAGAATAAAAATTTTGTGGCTGCGAAATCAGTTAGGCCCGGTAGGATTGGACTTCAGAGAACTTTGTGAATATTGGATATATGGTTGAGGTTGATTTTTCTATGGGAACATGCATGAATATTAGTGTTAGAATAATCAACCCATAGTTTACCCATTTAGACATTAATTTAATTATTTTTGTCTTATTAGCCTAGTTCATGTGTCCCACCTTGTGCAAGTTGTCTTTTACCTATCCATAGTGGTCAAACTTGCCTCATTTGACTCATGTAGTGCACGGGAAATCCCAAGGAATCAAATCTACTTTATTCCTGGCCTCCTAGGTGCCCTTCTGCTTTTTCTGCTTTATTTCCTACTTTTTCAGTGTTTTAAGGCAAAAGGAAAAGCTAGACTAGGTGAGGTTGACTAGTTTTTTGTCCTACACATCCTCCTCTCTTTTCTCCATGAAAAAGCATGTATGAGCTGCCATTCCACCACTCTTTAGCTTGCCTAATAGTTTTTTCCAATTCGTGAGCTCCATGACAAATTTGGGATTAGCTTTTTACACCTATGGGGGATTTGCTTATTTTTAGTAAGCCTGCTTTATGCTAGATTCGAATTGCTCCTCATGCATTCGAATCCCTGATGTATGTTATTTATTTAGAAACCTATGTTATTACAGGGTTGGCTATTGTACACTAATTTAATACAGTTTAGTGTTCAGCTCCAATTTTCAGTCTCTTTATGAGTGATTTTGCATGATCAATTGTTAATTGTTGTGAGTAAAATTAATCTATCACCTAGTTCAATTTCCACATGGTATCAGAGCCATTGTAGGTTGTTTCTCTCCTTCAAAAATTGTTTTGCAGGTTCGACATCAGTGACTGGGAGCCTTCTACTGACAGCCGGGACAGATTTTCTAAGCTATGGATCAATCACAGAAAACTATCTTGACTCCTTTCAATTTATTTGAATGGAAAGCAGAGATGGAGATACTGTTGAGAGAAAAAGGCCTCTACAGTGTGACTATGGCAATAGAAGCAGATCCCAATGCAGCTGCAGAGAAGATAAAATGGCACAACAGGAGGGATGAGGCTTATGGCCTCCTATGTCTGAGTATTTCCAGAGACCTCCTTTTCCATCTCGATGGATTGATGTCACCGAATGAAGTATGGGAGAAGCTTGCTGATCTTTTTGGAAATACAGATGAGATGAGGGGACATCAAATCAAAAATGAGCTGATTTCTATGAGTCCAACGAGCTTTGAATCCCTGCAGCTATATTTCTCCAAGTTCAAAGCACTAGTTTTGTAGCTGAAACAGTGTGCTATCAAAAAGAAAGATGATCAGCTTGTACTGTCCATCCTCTCGAAGCTGGGCCCTGATTATTCAGTGTTTGTTTCGACCTTCTATGCCACAAAACTGACAGCTCGAACCTGGAAGATGCCTAGCCTTGCATATTTCATGGAATCTCTCACACAAGAACAGGACAAGCTGGTGATGATGGGCACCATCAAACCATCCAAAGATCAAGCTTTGATTGCTGGAGATTTGAGGGTGGATTCAAACAGAAAAAAGAAAGCTAAAAATCCACCTGAGCAAAAGAGAGACAAGAAACAGTCTCCGGAGGATCCACAAGGTCCCAAGAAGAATTACCAGAAGAAGAAGAACAAAGGTGAAATGAACAAGTGTGCATACTGCAATAAGGGCAATCACTCTGAAAGCTCTTGTATGAAAAAGTAGATAGACATGCTGACCCAAGTCCTGGAGAAGAATGGCATCTCCCTTCCAGAAAGCTCAAAGAAGAGAGAAGGAGGATCAAGTTTAGATGACAGAGAGAGAGTTCATGCTCTAGTTGCTGGCACATTAAGCTCACCTAGTTTTATCATTGATTCTGGAGCTTCAAGACACATGGTTTCGACTAAGGAGGCCTTCTCCTCATTGGATATGTCGAAAGGACCATCTATTGTACTGGGAGATGACTCTCTCACTGAAATTAAAGGCAAAGGAAGGATAGATCTTGATCATGGTAAGTTCAGCAATGTGTTGTATGTGCCTGGTCTCGCCTCCAACCTCCTGTCAGTGTACCAGATGACCCACACTGGGTCTCCGAAGAATGTCATATTCTCCCCCGATGAAGTTGAGATCACAGAGATCTCAAGTGGTAGAGTCATTGCAAAAGGAGTTGCAAATCATGCTCAAAAGGTATACATGTTCTCACACTTCCTACCTTACTCAAACCCCTCTGCTCTTCTCACTCATGCTAATGAAGCCAACAAGCTTTGGAATGAAAGATTTGGCCACCTAAATTACAAGTATTTTTCTGATCTTAGTGAAAAAGAGATGGTCATAGGGTTGCCCAAGATAAAAATTTCCAAAGGAGTTTGCCAAGGCTGTATCCTAGGAAAACACCCAGAGCACAAATTTGAGAGAGCTAGTCATGAGAGAACCTCTGCACCCCTCGAGCTGATCCACAGTGATGTTGCTGGCCCATTCCCTCATAGGTCCATGAGACAGGCCAAATATGCATTAACTTTCATTGATGACTTTTCCAATTATTGCTGGGTTCATTTCCTGAAACACAAGTCTGAAGTTTTTGGCCTATTCAAAGTCTTTAAGGCTTTGGTTGAAAACCAGTCCGGAAGGAAACTCAAGGCCCTCAGATATGACAATGGTGGTGAGTATGTCAAGTCTGAGTTTATTAATTATTGTGCAGATGTAGGTATTCAGATGTAGCATTCTATCCCTTACACACCACAGCTAAATGGTGTTGCTGAGAGGAAGAACAGATCACTGAAGGAGATGGCAACATGCATGATGGAGGCCAAAACTTTGCCACCAAAGTACTGGGCCGAAGCTATCAACTATGCACCCTATATTCAGAATAGGGTGCCTCATAAATAGCTTTATGGCATGACTCCCTTCGAAGCATGGAGTGGGCACAAGCTAGATGTGACCCATTTCAGGATTTTTGGCTCAAAGGCTTGGGCTAGAATCCCGACAGAGAAGAGGAAGGCTTTGCAGCACCAAAGCCAAGAGTGTATTTTTGTTGGATACTCTGAATATTCAAAAGGGTAAAAGTTGATAAATTTGAGCACAAATAAATCCTTCATCGAAAGGTGTGTTCAGTTTGAAGAAGAACCCCTTGCAGCAGTGGAAGTTGGTGAAGCCTCTTCACCACCTGAACCTCAAGAAGTAAGTAAAGAGTTTGTTGAACATGTTGATTCTGATTTTTTTGATGGAGATGAGTTTATTGCAGACCCTAACAGCCCCACAAGGCCAAAATGGGCAGCCAAGACACTACTTGCAGCAGGTGAGCTAGCTGGGGATCCCAATGACCCAAGGAAGACTAGATCTCAATTTGAGAATGGTCTGTGCATGAAGGATCCTATGTTTGCTGAAAAATGCTATTTGATGGTGGAGTCTGATCCTCGAACATATGAAGAAGCAGAAGGAGATCCAAGATGGCAAACAGCCATGAAGGAGGAGTTCAGCTCACTCCAGAAGAGCAACACATGGGAGCTGGTGGATCTTCCCCCAGGGAGAAAACTAGTACAGTGTAAGTGGGTCTATAAGACCAAATTTGCTGCTGATGGTTCACCACTGAAGTACAAGGCCATATTGGTAGCCAAGGGATACTCACAGGTTCATGGCATATATTACAATGAGACTTTTGCCCCAGTGGCAAAAATGGATTCCATCAGGCTAGCCTTAGTCATTGCAGCCTCAAGGCAATGGGAGGTACATCACATGGATGTAAAATTTTCCTTCCTGAATGGAGATCTCACTGAAGAGATATATATGCAGCAGCCTCAAGGTTTTTCTACTAACCCTTCTCTTGTGTGCAGGTTGAGAAAGTCATTGTATGGGCTAAAGCAAGCCCCCAGGGCTTGGTATGCCAAGATCGATAGCTTCTTGCTATCACTGAATTTTGTTCGGTGCAAATCAGATCCAAATGTCTATTTGAAGTTAGTTAATGGTTCATTAATGATCATTGTGTTATATGTTGATGGCCTCCTCATTACAGGAAGCTCACAGGCTGAGATTGCTTCCTTAAAAGGAGCTATGAACCAAGCCTTCTCCATGACAGATTTGGGGATCTTAAGTCGATTTTTGGGGCTTGAGATTGCTCAAACCAAAGCCAAAATCAAGGTGCACCAGTCCAAATATGCCTTGGACTTGCTGAACAAATTCAGAATGAAGGATTGCAAAGCAAGCAAAACTCCTTTCCTTTCAGGAGTGAAGCTGGAAGAAGCTGATTCTTCACCGATGGTAAACAATACACTGTATAAGCAATTGATTGGATTTTTGTTGTATCTGATACATACTAAACCTGATATTTGTTATGCAGTAAGTGTGGCTTCTAGATTCATGGATCAGCCTCAAGAGATCCATTGGAAAGCAGCCAAAAGGATCCTTAACTTTGTTCAGGGAACAAGGACACATGGGATATTCTATAAAGCAAAATCTGAACTTGAATTGATTGGATTTAATGATAGTGATTGGGCAGGTGACAGCACAGATAGAAAGTCCACTTCAGGATATGTGTTCATGCTTACAGAAGGGCCAATCAGCTGGTCAAGCT
>LPNX010859439.1:263358-361695 GCA_001517045.1 Pseudotsuga menziesii | reverse complement strand
AGCAAACTACATCTCGTTTCCCCAAGGGTCCAAAACTAGTTTTTTTATATCTGATTGAAGGAAGTGATAACAGCCATGGGAGGTAGATTGGTTATGTATATGAGTCTCTGATAATTTATTATACATATTCCCTGCTTCAATTTGAGAATTTGAGTGAGTTTCAGCACACTTGGGAAGCCATTTCTATCATTCACCTCGGGGGGGATTTGAGCCCCAAAATTGCTAGTTAAAGCATCTATCTTATTCAGAATTTTATATAGACTTTAAGAAGTAATTAGAATGACATAATACATCCATGAAAATTATAATTAATTTATTATATCACTCATACACCTTCTGGTACAATTCGAGAGTATTTGGAGCTATTTGGAGTCATCTACCATTGGGGGTTGGAAGCTCAAAACTACTAGTAAATTCATGGAGTTCTCTTGGATACCTATTCAACACCAAAAAAAAATATGATGATTCAAATATAATTTAATTAATGTATTATAACAGATCCAAGTATCATACCCACCATTAGTGAAGTTTTTACAGTGTTGTGAAGAGATTTGTTCCAAGACCCAGGGGGGATTTCCACCTCCCAAATTGACTAGTCTTGTCCTGAAACTTCTTCCCTTGAAAATTGAAGACCATGGTTGGGTATATCAGTTGATTATACATATTATACATGTTATAATATGTCCCATCACCCCTCAGAACCTTCCTTACCATGTTTGAAATCAATTGGATGAATTTTGGAATCAATTGAATCCATATAGCTAGAGTTGTAAGAAGATGAATTTGAGTACATTGTGAAAGAATTGAAGAATTGGTAATTTTGATAAAAATTCCTAAAATGGGACAATACACTTTCACTCTGTCTTTCAGTCTTTAATTCAAACTTAGATATAATTTTTTATAATTTTCGTTATTTTCCAGAATTTCTAGTATTACGTTTTGTGCAGAAATAATTAGCTAGGGAATAGGTTAATTTTCCAACATTTCATGATGTTCTGCAGCTAGTTGGGATTCGAATCCATATGTAGAATATCATATTCCATTTCATATTAACATGTAGATTAATTATTTCAGTTTTAATTATGCTGAAATTCATTTATACCCAGAATATATTTTACTGTGCAAATAAGAAATAGTTTCTTATTCAAGTGTAGAATACTGCAGTTGTCTTTTGGTTCATAGTATGGGTAGCTTATAATTAGTTTTCAATGGTTTTTATGCTTAAAATATCGATTGTTATAATTTTATTTTATCCTTTATCAGTTCATCTCATTTCTGAAGTAGGTTAGACATTTTATTTCCATTTTACAGTTGAATTCATAGTTAGTCTTTTATCTCTATTTACGTAGCATGTTATTGTTATAGACTTTATTAATTTCATTGTTAGTCTAGTCATTTTATTTCAGTAGGTGTAATAGGATAGACTCAATTTTCAATTAGAATTTAGTAAGACTTATTTGAATCTTATTTAATTGTAGTAGTTCTTAGTTATTATTAGTTTTTTAGCATAGAGAAATCAATTGCCAAGTTCACTTTATGTCACATGTTTTGTTTTATGTGTCATTACATAGTTTTATGTCTAATTAATTTAGTTTCTAAGTCATATTAGAATGAGTGGTTTTATTAGTTATTTTCATTTGCAAGGATATTCTTTAGAGGTAGGATTGTATTGAAGTCAGTTTGAACATTATTTCATTGTTTCGTGTAAAGCTTGAAATTTGAATGCTTTGTAGATTTTAGATTTGATTGTATTTAGTTAGCATTAGGATCTTAAATATGAATTGAATTAATGATCACTAGATTAAGAATCATAGTATTAAACATTTCAAATGATTTCTAGATTAGATTAGATCAGATTAGAATAAGCTTTAATCCTACACATACAATGTTTGCATCTCATAAGCTACGTTCCTGGGTTGACAATTAAGTGTTGAATTAGATAGTGCATACTTTACCAAACAATTTGCTTGGTTGGCTTCATTGGAAGACAGAATTTACTTGATTGGGAATTGATGCTTAGTAATTAGGGTAGGTAGGTGTGAATAAGCTCGACATCGCGAGAATTTCTTTCAATAATTTTTCAGTTTGTTTCAGCATCAATTCAGTTTTTGTTTTCAGAGCATGTTGGGGATTTCAGGAAATATTGGGAACATCCCAATGTATTTGGCACTTGGTCTACGGGTTCTTTTCTACCTCGTGGGGATGATAGCATCCCTAGTTGTAACCATCTGTTAGCACTATTTTTGGGCTAAATAGTTGACAAGGGATTTGGCCAGTAAATGGAGGAATAAGGTTTGAAAATTTCCTTATCATATGACCTTAATGAATGTTAATGAGGTTCTGCAGGGAGTGGATAACCTGGATACACAACAGAGAAGATCAAAGTCCACAAATCATTTCCACCAAAAGAAAATCAAAAGCGGAAGAAAGGAAGAGGGCCAAAATTTGGTTGTAAAAGTTGGTATTTCCGCCTTCCGCTTTCCATTATTTTGTGGAAAGGCGAAAAGCGGAAAACATAAGAATTTGGTCGTAAAATTTAGAACTTTCTCCTTCCGCGATCAACTAGATCGACGGTTCGAAGAGTTTCCATGAATATCAACGGTTTAGAAGAGAGCGAAAAGTCAGAAAGTAGAAAGATGAAGTTTTGGTTATGAAAAGTCGAAATCTTGCCTTTTGTTTTCTACAGCCCGCATATTTACCTCAGATCGACAGTTAGGAAGGTCTTTGTCTAAGATCGACGATGCAGAAAAGGGGAACATGTGCATGATTTAAGTAGACTTCTCAATATGTGGAACTTGGTAGGCCATGCAACTTTCAACGGCCCATATCAATGACAAATAAAGATCCATGGCGGAGGTGGATTTCGCAGCCAGAACATGCAAGGAAGATAAAACAGTTCGGGGCTGTGAAATCTTGTAGACCCCACACCTTTGAGTGGCGTAGATCTTGGCGGAGATTGGATCTATGGTCTAGGTTGATTTTGTGATGGGAACATGCATGAAAGAATAAACTTTTCATGGCTGTGAAATTAGGTATGCCTAGAAGTATTGGATGACAGAGATATTGGCGAAGATTGGATCTATGGTCCAGGTTGATTTCATGATGGGAACATGCATGAATATTAGTAGGATGAAGGAATATGAAATCAGGTAGGACCTGCATATCTCAACGGTCATGATTTTGGGTGGAAGATATCTACGGTAGGTCTGCATTTTGCATCCAGAACATGCACAGAAGATAAAATATTTCAGAGATATGAAATACTGTAGACCCCGCACTTTTGAACAGTGGGGATCTAGGAAACTTTTTGATACATGACCCACATTAAGTTTTCAATGGAAAGGAGCAAAAATCTTATCAAGTTGGCATATTACAAAATCAGCTAAAGGTTGCATCGTTGGATGGTTGAGATGCGAGTAATATTGAAATCTACGGCTAGCATAGATTTCGTTGGTTGGAGATGCAAGGATGAAGGAAACTATTGTAGGTTGTTTGAAGATACTCTAACATGTCATTTTCTTCAAGCGAGACTGAGTACCATATGACATTTTTTTTTTAATCAAGCATGCGCATCATCACATGCTTTCTCAAATTGTTTGTGATCATGGAAAATCTGTCACCTCAGGAATTTGTTAAGATTTTGATTCCCATGTTGTAACTAATTTTTTCTCTATTTTGAGGTTGGTATCGAGATCCCATGATACTCTAAATATATCCTCAATAGAGGAAGACGAGGTTGGAACCCGTGAGTTTTTGGGTTATGTATTTTGAGATCTATCCTTAATAAAAAATGACAGAGCCAAATGCTTGCATGTTGTTGCAAAGATTCATGTGTATTTTGTAGTTACAGCCTATAATTTCCCTTCTTATGTGCACATCTTCCTGTTAAACTTGCCATTATGTTTTCTTCCATATCTGGAATGAGTGTGTAATAGTTTCAGAATTTATATTGTTATGCTCCAGCTATTGTTTCAGATATTCACCAACATTTCTTACCAAAGTTGATGCATAATTCATCTTCTCGGTGCTCTGTACTAATGGTATGTCATTGTTTCTTCTTTATCACCAAACCAACAGCATTTTGACTGTAACTAAGTGCTATCTTTCCTTTGTAGGATTTTCCCATGCAAACAGTTTTGTGATTCATAAAAATAACTTGTGACTCCACAACCCAATGTATGCTTTCCTTGTTTCAACCACCAAACTCAGTCTAAGACTTTATTTTATTCTTTATATCTGGCCCTGTTAAAAATCAATGAGAGATCCCTCTCTATAAAGGAAGAGGCCAGCTTTCTTTCTTAAAGTGGTTTTGTTGTTACCTTGGTATTTACCTTCTACAACCTGGGTACATTCTGAGTGCTAACAAAAGGTACACTCTAGTGCATTGCGACTAGAAGAGTTCTCGTAGGCATCTGTTTATACTTTTTCGAACCTCGAGGACTAAATTTAAGAAAAAATATACTATGGAGTCTTCTTAGTCATTTTAGACTCTCTAAACATGAAACAACGATCGAGTTTACTTTCTTCAAACTTGTAAATTTAAACTATGAAGGACCCCTTTTCTGGGAATGAACCCCTTATTTCTCAAGTTCATAAAACATATGATGTTGGACTCATCACTTGATGAGCTATATCGAGATTTTGTTACCCTTTTAAAGCTCGTTAAAAAGTAAATAGATACTCATCCATCATGATGGAGAAATTAAGGGAATAGGGATACTTTTTTTTCATTTGTATTAATGGCAGCTCTTAGTCACTCTTGAACATGGCACCTGTATGCATTTTCATTCAAACGGTTGGGTATTCATCTTGTCATCTATTCGATCCAATTTCATGGGTCATTTAACTCCTTTAAGTCAATTCAAATAATGCATCATCTCATATTTTAATTATGTTTATTCTCTTCCTCGATTCAGACAATGTTTCCAAGTCATTTGTCGTGTCATTCAATGTTCAAGGGGAGTTTTTACCATAGTTTACCTCTGCAGTTACTTTACCTTCCTTCGAGTAAGTCATATCTGAGTCATCCCTATGGTTTTTCCATTGTCAACATAACTTCTAAGATCAATTTTGTTCCAATTTTCGTGTCGATGATGGGGGAAACATCATGGCCCTCCTTCAACGAGTCTATTCATGTCAACATCAACACATCATCTAAGAATTAGTCTTAGAAACTAGTCAAGTAAATTGAATCATGCATGCCTCAATGGTAATTTTCCTCAATTTTGATAGTATGATTTCATCATTGACCTTTGATTGGAATATTATGTCGATTGTTTGAATTCAAATCATTCATTCACAGTTGGGGGGATGTACTACGATACCTTTGGAATCATTGACATTAATGGTGATTTCCCTTACACTTGTTAACTGTATACATCAATGAATGATAATCAAGTGGTTTCTACCATGTTCAACATCAAGACATCTATTCACATAGATAGAATCATACTATATGGGATTGGAATGAAGACCCTAAGTCGTTAGGTATTTACTTGAATATGTGCCTATCCTCAAGTTGCAATGTAGTATTTTTTGACTCATTGCATGGATACACATTGTATGTCTGGTAGCTATGCTTAAGTTTGAGTAAGGATGGCATGGATCTATAGTGTATATTCTATAGCTATGTCCTGGTTTGAGTCTCATTGATTATGGATCTACATTGTATTATTTATAGCCATGACTTAGTCATTGTAAATGGATATGCAGTGTATTGGTCAGTAGCCATGATTTGAGTTGGATAGTTCGTAACTGGCGTTATTTCAAGTATTCACTCACCACTCTTTTGTCTCTGATTCCATATCATATATATAAAATCATTTCACCTATAACATCCCTCTAGATTCATACTTTGGGGGGAATTCAAATCTCGTGAAGTTTCCTGGACAAACTACCTTTTGGAGGAGAATTTTTCTCATTCCTAGGAGGCATGATGCCTTTTTACTTCTAACATAAAGTGTCAGCCTACAATGACGTTGTTTTCCTAGTGACAGGGTGCACTAGTGACACTTTTTCCTAAGGATAAGGATCATTGGTTCCTCCTTCTAGTGCATAAGGAGCGTCAGCACTATCAAAAGGGAAAAGGAGAAGACTTCGAGAACCTTTTGGATGAAATTCCCTGTGGAGGCTTATCCCAACTGCTTGGAGTAGGTGGAATTTGTACTCATAGCCTCTAGGGATGATCCCTCACCTTCCTCCTTAAGAATCACAACCCATTTGGGCCATCTTTGTACTATATATACAAGCTTCATGGACCATGATAGCGGAGGACCAAGAGATCACCTTTATGTTGTTGAAATAATTACTGGTATAGGAGGAAAAGAGTGTGATTGTGAGTGATATTTGTAGAGTTTGTAGAGCTTGTGGTTGTGACTCAAATACATTGTGAGAACAAAGCTTCTACATCAAGGCTTTGGTTGTAATTTTCTTCTCTTATTCTTTTAATAAAAAATTGTTCCCCTTTCCCATGAATGATTTGTGTCAAACTCAGTTATTACTTACTTCTATCCTTAATCATTAGTATAGATCGTTGAATTATCTTGTTGCTTTCATTATTGTATCGTGTTCCTTACATTATTTTCCATATACAACTGATCGTGAGAGAATTACAAGGAAAGTATCACCTTCTCATTGAGGTAAGAAATATTGGCATTCAATTAATTTAGCAGTCTAGGGAGAGGATGCATTGTTGTGAGCATTTTGTTCTAGATCTGCCCCATGTAGAATAGGGAGACAATCTTTGTCCGTGTTGATTGAGAATTTCTAGTAATTATGTACGAGGAAAATCTGCTGACATACTTCAGAACAAGCAATTTCTCTTCTTCTTGAACACCAAGTCTCGCCATGAGTCAATAGAACTCGTCGGTGTAACTCTACATGGACTAGTCTTTCCATTTCCTTAGTTGTTGCCACTTATTATATTATTGTTCAATGTACTTGGGTGGTTAGAACTCCTTCTGGATGTACTTGACAAATTTCTCCCACGTATCTATGGGGTCTTCATCTTTATCCATATTTGTCGATAGGTTCTCCCATCAACAATGCACATAAGTCGACATCTTTAAGGATGCAATGGTGATTCTTTTAGATTTTGAGAGTTGATTCACAAAGTAATAGGATTCCAGTTGTTGTACCCAATTGTCTACAGATTCTACGTCAATATTTCCTTCTAGATTCGGTATGTACAAGTTCATTTGCACTTTGAATGGACTGATTTTGTCGGAGTTGGATCTTGTTGAAAATCCTCTTGACATAGAGGCGAATCGCATGAGAATCTCATTGAACTGGGTGAGCATTTTGGTTTGCTGTCGAGCCAGTGCTTTCTCTATGATTTTCTCTATCTCGTTAGTTACATGTTTATTATTTGTTTCTCCAGCCATATTTGGCCTACTGGTGTGAGTAGATAGATACTCCAAAGTCAAAGGTAGTGTTTGCTTGGATTGTTGAGTTTGTGAGCATGTTTGAACAAGAATGGCCTCTATAGAAGTGTCTACACATGAATTAAGCATGAATAACCTATGATACCAATGATCCAGGTTCCCAAGTGCACAATCAGGACAATATTTCGATTGAATGAATCGAGTATTGTTATGGAGGAATCATATTAATAATAAGAAAGCAGGAAATACACTACACACAGAAACATACACACACACACAGACAATATGCAATAATTTGAACCAATCTCTATTACTTCATTACTGCTCTATTACTTGCTTGTATATTACAATAATGTACATACTTATATAGAGTGTTGAGAACTCTTGGGCTGTATTCCTGTTTTGTTAATTACAAAAGAAGTTGGAACAGTTCATAGTTTCAACTGTTAAAGACGAATGGAAGAGAGAGAGACAATCTTTCATAGTCATGTCAATCGTTAGTGTCGACGATGCATGTCGAGGTGTTGAATCTATCGAATTCAATATTGAGCCTATCAATGTCGTGTCAAGGTGTAGACTTTTCTAAGTTGATTTTGAATCTGTCGAAGTTGACAAACAATGCCAACTGCTGGGTGGATCACTGAGTCATGCTCTCATGGTGACTTGTAGAGATGGGATATGTCAAAGGGGACTTGATGCAAAAGTGAGCCACAATAATAATTGGTCTTGTGGATTAAGTACTCAAAAGGATTATGAGAATAATGGATATTGGATACTTTCCTTGGGTTTCACAAAAAACCAATAGGTGAGTGCCCCATGAAGTATGCAATTAAAAAGGAAAAAGGAAATAAAAATATTTAAATATAAATTCAAGTATATCATTAAATCCAAATTGATTAAAAAAACCTAGGTGCTAATTTTTGTAGAAAATTGACACCATTATGCTTTGTGAGGTGTTGACATGCTTAAAAACTTCAAAATCATGAAAAATAGAGATATAAAGAGAAAACATGAAGTAAAAGAAACAAAAAAATCACCTTTTACCTTAGAGAAAAGGA
The DNA here is from genome assembly GCA_001517045.1 of Pseudotsuga menziesii. NCBI lineage: Eukaryota > Viridiplantae > Streptophyta > Pinopsida > Pinales > Pinaceae > Pseudotsuga > Pseudotsuga menziesii. Next base: position 353,255 of record LPNX010859439.1, on the reverse strand, counting down.
AACCTAATAAATGATAAGACAGAGATGGTTTTACAAGTAGAGAACTTGCGGCTGCAATGCGAGGGAAAATGTGACAATGAATGGAGGCTGGGAAATAATCATAGAAACCCTATGAATTATTCTTCATGAGCATCCACATAACATATACCTTCATTTTTCCCTAAAATTATGGCATAGTGAATCCTCTTGGTTTGTGCATTAATGAAGGAGGGGAAGGATGCAAGCTGCTCTTGGGGAAAAATCAACTCATGCCATAAATTTAGAATTATGAATCATTAACTAAGGAGAACAGGAAGGGAAATTAAATTTTAGTTGAGTTCACATATGGTAACCCCTATCACAAAGGTGATTCCATGGGTTATAGGCACAAAATACCTTACAGGTAGGCAAACAAACCAATGATATTGATAGGGATTGATTCATTAGTTATAGTGATGGGATCACATGATAAAGGTGTAGTAACATTATTATAATCCATGGAATTAAATAGAAATCCATGAGGGAGCCATAAATATAAAATTTTGGATATTAAAGATGAATTGCAATAGATATTTCAATGCTTATCTAATGGATGGTTTTTCAAGTGTTAGAATAGGTTGAGGGGACCCAACAAGGATTTAGTTGAGATTCATACAAGAGGTGACCAATCAAGGTTGATTGCCCCTTTTAATGGGGATTAAGTTATCTAGACTAAATAAAAAAGAGTATTCCTATAGATATTAGGGTTGGAAAAGCTAAGGAGTATTGACATGTACCAAGCAAGACCGAAGTAAGGGTTTTATTAGCTACTGAGACACATAATCTCATATCTTCAGGTTTCCATAGGTACTATACATGAATATCACCATAGAGGATATCTATACACTATTGGGGGTGCCTATTATTCTACAAAAAAAACATATACAAAGGTGATTATAGATGTAACCTAGGTATCCTTGACAAGAGTAAAGAATATGAGGAACCCAAAAGAAAGGAGGGACATGAGGTCGGTGAGCCATTGTTACATGACCAATGGTAACCTACAGAATATGATGATGGTGGTGTTAAGAAGTATTCTACTCCTTACGTAGGATGAGATATTTTTAGTGGAGACACTCACCCTAGTGGAGGGAGTGGGGAAAACTATGTAACTAGTGAGGTTAATTCATACTTCATGAAAATGATGAGAAGAGAATAGTGAGGTAAGAAAGTCACACTGAGATTACTTATAGCTCTATATTGTCAAAATGATAATGTGAGAGGTTTTAATCTTTGAAGTCACATAAACCCTCAATGATTAGGGTTAAAAAGGATAGGGTGGCACGATGATACACCCATATGCCTTACAAACAAATTGAATAGGAGAGGATTTAGTGCATAGATGATGTATGGGTCGATTAAATCATTTATTTATCTATGAGTGAATGACATGGGAGGCTGAGGAACTAATACAAAAAATTTATAGGCACACTAAGGTGCATTGGAGGATAAGAGATAGGGATGACTAAGCCTAAGGATATGCAGTTGTTGGTATGTAGAGGGTCTTAAAGGAGGATATTGTACTTCATGAAGTTCCTTGAGAAAGGAAGAGCACCTAAATTTTTATACACCTAAGGTGGGATTCCATTACAAGAAAAGGGAAAATCTGACCAACTTTTACTTGAGTTTATTTTCTCTTTTCGTGAGATGGAATAAGTACTAATGGATAACTTACCTATATATAGGTAAAATTGTTTACATTTGGTGGATATGTAAGGTGTACTACATATAATGATGGCATATCAATCAAATATAGATTAGGTTGTACATGTAGAAAAAATCCAACTATTTGGGGAGGTTTCATAGAACTTCCCATCTATTGCACTAGCCACAGGGAGAATTCAAAGATAGAGGAGTTGCTAATAAACATGGGGGAGGATCAATATTCTTGATGACCAACTAAGGATATCACACAGGGAATTACCTATGTGGGATTAGCGAGAGTAGGGCTACAACATCCATGGAAATGAGAAAAATGGACAAGATAGTTAGGTTGGTTGCAAAGGTAGGGATGAGGGATCCATAAGGTGCAAAATACCCAATTTAGTTATTTTGGCAATGTATTTTAGATATATATAAATTGTGGCCTTAAATATTTTTATTGTTAGATATCCATAACCAATGATGTACTTATGAACCATGTGTGTGTGCGTGTGCGTGTGCGTGTGTGTGTGTGTGTGCACGCGCATGTATGTGTGTCTTTTGATTTCCATTTCCAAACCATTCTTGGGAAGTGATTAGTTGTGCAAATAATATCCACTATAAAAGATGACATTGAAAAATATGGGACTATTTATAGTACAATCTATTTCCTTGGAGATATCATCACTCAGGTTGATGGATAAAATATTTGACCAATTGAAAACGTGTCCAATTTCATCTACTTGATACATATGTGGGATCCAAGCTTCTCTAGACTCGGTGACATCATTTTCACCATATAAGTTTCTAACCATTGTCATTGAATGTCTATAAGGAAATATGATATTTTAGGTGGGATAAAGACTTTTATTCTTTTGTTTAAATAACTTGTCCTTAATTCACCAACTTTCCAAAATATCATGATAACCTTTGTTATTGAAGAACTTAGTTAACCATTCTTCACTTATGTTTACTTTTCTCATTGGGAACTTATAGTGTATATATATATCCAAACTTGGTGGTTGGAATGAGGTTATCACCTTCCCATTCTCATCTCTAATCAACGTATTTTCAGCATTAGCATGACTAAGCAACAATGAAATTACTTATGCTACGGGCATTAGGGTTGGCCTTTTTGATGTTGATGTATTTGTAACTTCGGAATGTATTCACTTGTATATCTTATGTCTTGTACCCCGATGTTTATTCCAAGAAGTATCTGTAATGTATTTGAGTCATGTCATGCCCCGATGTTCCTATCGGGAGATTCAATAATGTAAACAAGTCATGTCAAGTCATTTTGGGTAACCCTCCTATTGTTCAAGGGTTAAAGTCCTCGCAGTTCTGGGGCCCTATGGTTATTAGAATCTCCTAGAGAATTCATCCCTAGTGAGTTAATGTCAAGTCGGGAATTAGTATAAATAGAGAGTGAGCCTCTCTATTTATCACACACTCACTCACACTCAGTTGTAGCGCATAGCTGAGAGAGAAGAATTTGTTGGGGCTAGAAAGAAAGAGGCTACTGCTGTCGAGAGATCATCTTACTATTTTGGGGTTTTACTTTTGTTGTTGATTCTATCTCTGAGGAAGTTGCGGGGTTTTCTCCATTTATGGTTTCCCCGAGTAAAAACATTGTGTTCGTCGTCTCTTGTGTTTGATTGATGTGCTTGTTATTCTCTCAGTTAAAGATCCTAATATAATGCTAGCTTAAATGATAAAAATCTAACATGGTATCAGAGCTAACCTGATAAGAAGACACTATGCGGATGCGGGAACTAGGGCTTCCTACTTTGTGGATCTCTCTCCACAAATTTTCAGCAAAGAAGGTTGGACTAACTCTCCTCCCTAGGGCGCATCTTTCTGTCGAAGCAGAATCCAATTCTAAGCTTTTTCAGTTTTGGACCCGACACTACTGTCGGAAATTAGGGCTTTTCATAGAAGTCGAATTTTTCAGTGAGCCCGAGCCTTGATTGATATCCTCCTCAAAATCAAAGTTTAGAGATCAATATCAAAGCATTTGGTTGGACAGAACTCCGGAAAATCCAAACCCTAATATGCTCCTGAACCAGCACTACAGAAATCATAGCTCCAAATCCAGATCCGACATCTTGACCTGGTAAGATCTAAATCTTTTGTATTTCCATTTAAGGTTCTCGGTTAATATGTCTCATCATACCAAGCTTGATGAAAAGCTTGAGGGAGCTGATAACTTCCGAGCCTAGAAGTATAGGATCTCCCTGGTCCTAGAAGAAAATGAGTTGGACTCCTATATCAATGAGGAGGTTCCAATTCCAGAGGGAGATGAGGATAAGGCCTTACACAAGAAGAAGTTGGCTATGGATAATAGGATTATTGCTGATTCAATCAAGGATCACCTCATACCACAGGTGTCCTCCCTAAAGACACCTAAAGCTATGTTTGATGCCCTAACCAAACTGTTTGAAGGGAAGAACATAAACAGGAAGATGACTCTGAGAAACCAACTGAAGAATGTAAATATCCAGAATGCAGAGACCATCCAGTCTTACTTTACAAGGGTATCTCAAATCAAGGAACAACTGGAAGTAGTAGATGAAGAAGTGGAAAATGCAGAGATTGTGATGACCACCTTGAATGGTCCACCTAGGGCATGGGACTCTTTCATTCAAGGGATCTATGCCAGAAAGAAGTTATTCAAGTTCAACAGACTATGGGAAGAATTCTCTCAAGAAGAAGCTCGAACAGGAGCTCAAGAAGAAAAGATGGGAAGTGAAGATTAAGCTCTCACAGCCCACACCAAGAAAACCAGAAGGGACCATCATCACTCCAAAGGTAATATTTCACACTCTAGAAGAGATCTGTCCATTATTAGATGTTACACATGTGATGAGAAAGGTCACATATCCAAATACTACCCTTACAAAGGGAACTCAAAGAAGAAAAAGGGAAACAAGAGAAGACATCATGCTCATGCTGCAGAGGATGATGAACCTTCCACAAAGAGAATCGAACAAGAAACTGATGAAGAATATGTGCTGATCTTCGCTCTCATGGGAACTATCTCACATGGAAGCAATGATTGGCTTATAGACAGTGGTTCTTCTAAGCATATGACGGGATTAAAAGAATCATTTCTGAAACTATCTGAACATGAGTCACCTCACAAGGTGAAACTTGGGGATGACTACCAGTATCCAATAAAAGGTAGTGGTGAATCCTCCTATAAGCTAGACTCTGGAAATTCTATGAAGATGAAAAATGTATTATTTGTTCCAGGACTAAAGAAGAACCTCCTCTCCATATATGCATTGGATGCAAAAGGAATGAGGGTTGCTTTTGTATATGGCCAAGTTCTTATGTGGCCAAAGGGAAAGAATTTTGATGATGCAATAGTGATTGGGGAACAAGAAGGAGGTCTATACAAATTGAAGGGCCAACTAGAACAAGCTTTGGTTCATGAATCAGTAGAACCAAATGAACTTTGGCATAGAAGGCTTGCACATGTGCATTACAGAGCACTACCACTTGCAAGCAAAGCTATTAAAGGTCTTATAGAAATGCAGACAAAACATGATGGTGTTTGCAAAGGATGTGCAAAGGGAAAGAACACAAACTTAGACATTTCCAAGTAGCGAGAGCAAGGAAAAAGGAATCTTGGAAATCATCCACTATGATGTCATCCAGTTCATTAAGCGGGTATGTATACTATGTTTCTTTCATCGATGATTTTTCTAGGAAGACATGGATATACTTTATGAAGAACAAATATGAAGTATTCAGCAAGTTCAAGGAATTCAAATCCTTGATAGAGAACCACACAGAAAAGAAGATCAATATTTTTCAATCAAACAATGGCAGAGAATTCACATCAAATGAATTCAAAGACCTATGCAAAGATTCAGGTAGTAAGAGGGAGTTAACCACTCCATATAATCCACAACAGAATGGAGTTGCAGAAAGGAAGAATAGAATGATCATCGAAAGTTGTAAGGGCCATGCTTCATGATCAAGATCTTCCCATGCATCTATGGGAAGAAGCTGCAAGAACAACGATGTATGTACAGAACTGTACTCCACACAGAGTACTCGAGAATAAGACACCTGAAGAAGTCTTTTCCGGCAAGAAACCAGAAGTCAACCATCTCAGAATATTCGGCTATCCAGTGTACATACACATTCCAAAAGAAAAGAGGACAAAGTTAGATCCTTCAAGAAGGAAGGGTATATTTGGTGGATAATCTGAAAGCTCGAAAGCTTACAGAATATAATTTCCTAGGATTCAAGAAGATCGACATCAGTAGGGATGTGAAATTTGACGAAGAATCAGCTTACAACAAATCCAGAAAGAGAACTGCTGAAGAACCTAAAGAAACAGAAGCACCCAGAATCCATGACACAACCATGAACGAAGAATATCAAGAAGAATATCGAGAAATAGAAGAACCTCAAGAACCTATAGATCCACCTCAGGAGAAGAATCCTCACAAGAGGAAACCTGCTTGGGTACGAGAAGTTATCCAAGGTGCAGAAAGATATGGGGCTCCAGAAGAATCACACAAAGAAAGGAAAAGAACCAGGTCTTGTTCCATTTATGTAGCCTTATTATGTGATACAGAAACAAAAAAGAAAGAATGGAAGGATACTATGATCGAAGAATACCAATCGATCATGAAGAATGATGTTTGGGATGTTGTCCCAAGACCTGAGAGGAAGTCTGTGGTGACTTCCAAATGGATCTACAGGATCAAGCATGCTACAGATGGAAGCATAGAAAAATATAAAGCAATATTCATGGCCCATGGATTCTCCCAGAAAGAAGGAATAGATTATGAAGAAAATTTTGCACCTGTAGCCAGATACACTTCCATCAGATCAGTACTTGCTCTAGCTGTAGTGATGAAATGGAAGATACACCAGATGGATGTCAAGACTACTTTCTTGAATGGTGTAGTGGAAGAGGAAGTGTATGTGGAGCAGCCACTCGGTTTTGAGACACATGACAGGGAGTCTCATGTGTGTAGATTGAAGAAAGCCCTATACGGTTTGAAACAAGCACCCAGGACATGGTATGGCAGAATTGACATCTTTCTATCCAGTTTGGGCTTTACCAAGAGTAAAGCAGATTCCAACTTTTTACTACAAGGTTGAAGATGGCAACCCAGTGATGCTCCTATTGTATGTAGATGATCTGTTTGTAACAAGTATGGATGGGTTGATTGCTGATACGAAGAGAAAGCTTGATGCTAAGTTTGAAATGAAGGACTTGGGTATGATGCATTATTTTCTAGGCATGGAGGTGTGGTGGAATGCGGATGGAATATTCCTCAGACAAGGGAAGTATGCAGTAGAGATCCTGAAGAGATTTGGGATGATGGAATGCAAGGCATTAACCACACCTATGGCATCGAACCTGAAGCTATTGAGTGATGCTTCATCTGAGTCGGTTGATGCCACGATGTATCGTTAGATGATTGGATCCTTGATGTACCTGACGAATACGAGACCAGATATTTGCTTTGCTGTGAACACCTTGAGCCAGTTTCTGACAGATCCGAGACATGTTCACTTGATTGCTGCAAAGCATATTCTGAGGTACCTGAAGGGTACAGTTGTTTATGGGCTCAAGTATAAGGCTGATCAGAAGATTAACCTAGAGGGTTATGTTGATTCAAATTGGGCAGGCAATGCCATCGATAGGAAGAGCACTTCAGGGTGTTGCTTCAGTATGGGATCAAGTGTGATCTCTTGGTTTAGCAGGAAGAAACCCTATGTGGCACTGATTATAGCTGAAGTAGAGTATGTCGCAGCTTGTTCAACTAGTTGTGAGGTAGTATGGTTGAGGAAGCTACTGTCTGATTTATTTGATCTCCAGTTAGATGCTACTTGTATATATTGCGACAACCAAAGTTGTGTGAATTTGTCGGAGAACCCTGTGTTCCATGACAAGTCGAAGCATATCGAGATCAAGTATCACTATATCAGGGATATGGTGTAGAGAGGAGCAGTGAAGCTCCAGTATGTTGTGACGAATGAACAGATAGCTGATGTGTTGACTAAGCCATTGGCTAGGGTGAAGTTTGAGTACTTCAGGGAGAAACTTGGTGTTCTCCAGATTGAGATTCCTCCCAAGAGGAAGTGATGTGTCCGTGCTGTGCCTTTCTGACATGGTGAGAGGATTGGTTCCTTCCATGGTCAGATGTAAGTGTTGTGCCTTTCTGACATGGTGAGAGGATTGGTTTCTTCCATGGTCAGATGTAAGTGTTGTGCCCTTCCGACATGGTGAGAGGATTGGTTCCTTCCATGGTCGGATGTAAGAGCTGTGACATGGTGAGAGGATTGATTCCTTCCATTGTCAGATGTATGTAGATCCCACATCCAGCATGAAAAAGGGTTGGCTCTGTGAAGACACATCTAGTATGAAAAAGGAATAGCTCTGTGTAGATCCCACATCCAGCATGAAAAAGGGTTAGCTCTATGAAGACACATCTAGTATAAAAAAGGACTAGCTCTGTGTAGATCCCAAATCTAGCATGAAAAAGGACTAGCTCTATGAAGACTCATCCAATATGAAAAAGGAATAGCTCTGTGTAGATCCCAAATCTAGTATGAAAAAGGACTAGCTCTTTGAAGACTCATCCAATATGAAAAAGGACTGGCTCTGTGTAGATCCCACATCTAGTATGAAAAAGGACTAACTCTGCGAAGACTCATCCAGTATGAAAAAGGACTGGCTTTGTGTAGATCCCACATCTAGTATGAAAAAGGACTAGCTCCATGAAGACTCATCCAGTATGAAAAAGGACTGGCTCTGTGTAGATGCCACATCTAGTATGAAAAAGGACTAGCTCTGTGATGATACATCCAGTATGAAAAAGGAATAGCTATGTAGATGTACATCCAGCATGAAAAAGGGTTGGCTCTGTAGAACTTCCTATGACAAGAAGAATCAAGAGATAGCACCCGTGATGATGACCCAGTGATGATCCAGATCGAGTGATGATGATCCAGATCCAGTGATGATGATCCAACAGAGATGATCCAATAGTGATGATCTAGATCAAGATGAAGATGACTTGAAGATGAAGATGACGAGAACTCATTGATGATCCAGATGATACAGAGAAGAAGACCCGTGCTGATAAATTGTGTCGAGAGAATATCTTCCTAGTTAAGAGGGAGTGTTGATGTATTTGTAACTTTGGACTATATTCACTTGTATATCTTATGTCTTGTACCCCGATGTTTATTCCAGGAAGTATCTGTAATGTATTTGAATCATGTCATGCCCCAATGTTCCTATCGGGAGATTCAATAATGCAAACAAGCCATGTCAAGTCATTGTGGGTAACCCTCCTATTGTTCAAGGGTTAAAGTCCCCGCAGTTGCGTGGCCCTAGGGTTATTAGACTCTCCTAGAGAAGTCGACCCTGGTGAGTTATTGTCAAGTCAGGAATTAGTATAAATAGAGAGTGAGCCTCTCTATTTATCACACACTCACTCACACTCAGTTGTAGCACATAGCTGAGAGAGAAGAAGTTGTTGGGGCTAGAAAGAAAGAGGCTACTGCTGTCGGGAGATCATCTTACTGTTTTGGGGTTTTACTTTTGGTGTTGATTCTATCTCTAAGGAAGTTGCTGGGTTTTCTCCATTTATGGTTTCCCCGAGGAAAAACATTGTGTTCATTGTCTCTTGTGTTGATTGTCTCTTGTGTTTGATTTATGTGCTTGTTATTCTCTCAGTTAAAGATCCTAATATAATGCTAGCTTAAATGATAAAAATCTAACATTTGCTACCCATTGAAAGTGGGACTCCTTATTAATTTATATACTTTGAGGTAAGAGCCACTTGGTAACTTTCATTTTTTTAAACAGATAAATTTCACCCTACTGTAACTATTGGTTTTAGCTATCTTGCATTTAGTATCACAAAATTATGGCTTGACTATATCTTCCACCAATGGTTTTATGTAAGTTTCCTAGCATAAAAAATAGTTTCTTTAGCCGTGTCTTTGGATTGTTTATTTGGTGCCATTTTATCAACATGTGATTCACACAAGTATCCATTTCACCCATTAACACTGCCAACAAAAAATATTGGAATGGATCAATAACTTTGTGATTGATTATATGAGTTGGATTTTGAAAAACTTTGGTAGGATAGGCCCATCTTAAGTTTTGAAATTTTACTACCCATACCAAGACTTTTATAGGTTTGCCTATAGTGAATTCAAATTATAATGACTCTTTAGTAAAAATATACATTATCACGTATGGATAATGTCCACAAGAGAACAAATGGGACTTGTAAAGGCATGCGGGTTTTCTGCATGGCTCAACAGGCTTGATGTGATATTGAAATCCTTCAATGGTATGTCTTTCCCACCTCACTATAACAAAAATACCATGGAACCCTTGTCCATGTTATATAGTTTTCTTGGGGGGGCCTTCTATAAAAATAATGGTTACTTGTTGATTCCTTAATGGTTCATACAACTTCCCAAGTGGAAATATAATATGGATGGGGTTCAAACATTGGTCACTCTCATGATTTATTATAATAAAATATGGAAATTGCAAGTTTCCCCACCATTTAATTCTCATATTGTATGGGTATGAAATAAAGGGGTTTAGGAGAAACTCTCTTACTTCTTTTGGCCGGTGTCCTCGACACAAAATTTGACCAAAGAAAACTTGGCATGTTTTCTTTTCATTCACTCAAGTTCTATTGGTAACAACGCCTTTTTTTAAGGTTAGGGATTGTGGGATCTCCACTATATTTGCGATGTCACTCTATTGAACGGTGCATTAAACATGGAATTGCACTAATATACTTCCATGTGATGTTCTCTACTTGGCATCAACCTCTGTAACAATTGTTGTATTATTTGCATTGGTTCATGCTTGAACAACAATGTGATGTACTTATCGCTAGCTATCAAATTTTGTGACAAATGCAATGTGTATCTTACACCATCACATGTTTTTTTAACTTTACAAACATTGCAATATGATATCCCACTATCTCAAAATTTGGACCAATGCAATTTTTGTTGCATAGCTTTGAAACTTGTGATTAATGAAATGGGTGTCTTGCGATCAAACTCTGCAAGAAGTCCTCTATGTACATCACACAATTTCAGACTTTGTTTACAATGTGAAGTCCATCACAAGAGGGAGAGAACAAGTGAGAGAAGGTAGATAAAGGTCCTACCAAATAAATAGAAGTTTGTAAAATTCCATACCTCTAGGCTAAGCTAAGAGGATCCAAAAGAAAGTGGTCCATGATAAAAGGATAATCTAGAAAGGTATTATATCATCAATAAGTGAGTTATATATAGACATGACAGATAATACAATCACACCCTAACTTTTTGGATGGATACAAAATCTATATCCTACACAATTGTATGATGCTAACAATGATGATTCTAAATATTAATCATGATTTTATATTTCTAAATATTAATCATGATTTTATATTTCGAGGAAAATATATACCTAACTTTAACTAATATGGTAATGAAGTAGAAAATGTTATCTATTATTTATAAACAAATAAAATACATACCAAATTTAGTAGTAGCAACAGTTTTTCTCAAAGAATACCTAGTGACTCAAATTTTAAAGAAATGGTAAAGGTTCACATTTTTGAAATAGTGGAGTTCCACATTTTCAAAAGACAGCAACTACTCTAACTTGCAATTCAAAATATTTAGTCCTATTTTAATGCAGCACAACTACTTATCATTGACAATGAACCATGAGACCAATGTTGACAATGAACCATGAGACAGATGGTAACCATCACATCTCTAGGTAACACATCAAATCTCAACCGTGGGAGGTATTATTCCCCTTATGCTTATGATGTCAATATGTCTCTATCAGGTTAATTTTTCAAGTCACCATCATGTAATTTTTTCGTTATTTAAAATTTATGAATAATATATAATTTTCAATGAGTCAAACCTCTAAACATTATATATATTTGTGAATATGACCCTTGAATTGGTCCTTTGACTTTAGTTAATTTATTTAATTTGGCCATTTGACCTCAACTTTTTTTAATTTTGTCTTTGGTATCCTGTGGATCTCAATAAAAATCCAAATTCATAAGTCATTATCTCATTATTATAATTTTTTGAATAGTGTAGAATAAAGTATCTAGCTTCTACTATCCATTGGTTCACATGATTTCTACACTTTGGTATTTTGGCTCTTTTTCCTTTGGAATGTCAACTTAACAACTTATGTCATCCATATTCTTAAAAGCCGGACATTGTTAGATTTAAAGCATTATAAAACTTGCATTTATTGAGAAACGTAAACCTATAAATTTCAACTATATAAAAAACGAGAAAATATAGTATAAAATGAACGGTTCTAAGCTTTTCAAATTTTGTTTCCATCAAAGGTACGTTTTCTCAATTGCTCCAAGACAATGTGATTTATTTAAAGAATGATTTTGTGATAGTGAAGTTGTAGTGTTTAATTGATACTTTAAATTTTGGAAATAATATTGTTTTTTTGTTTTTATTAGGTTGTGGTAACATGACAAGATTAGAGTCAGTAAAATGGGTAGAGTGTTTATTTAAAATGTTGGAAATGTTTTAAAATTTAAATATAAATAAAATTTTGAAATATATTTTAAAATTAAATATAAATAAAATTTTCAAAAATTTATTATTATAATGAAGTGTGAAAAAATATTTTAAAACATATGTACATTAATTGTAAAATTGTTTTAAAATGAGTATATGAAAGTATTTAAATGGCATATGTTATTTAAAAAAAATATTAAACGATGTTTTATATAATAATATGGATTAAGTGAATGTTTGTATTTTTATGATGTTTATTGTCTCTTAAAATTAATCACGTTTATTAGAGAAATAACAGGAATTAGATTAAATATTCTTTAAATGTTATGGTGGAAATGAAATAACAAAATATTTATGATCTTCCTAATATATGAGGTCGTGAAGAGTAGTTTGGGTTATGAAATTGTGTAATGTTATAACTTATATTATTAAGAGTAAGGAAAGTTGAAAAGAAACTGTGCGCATCTTCAACCTTCTTTACACATTTTATAAACCTGTTCATTCTAAAGTGTTTTTCAGCTATTCTAATGATGTGTATCGCTATGGAGGTCACTAGCATTTCTTTTAATTTTGATGATATTTATTTATTTCTTTAATGTCAAAATGTTGGGAAAATAGATCAACAAGTTAAAATTTATAAAAAAAATTGTAATATTTTAATTTCCTCTTGTTAATTATTTAATTTTCATTCCAAGTTTATCCTTAAACTTCATAGGGATGTAATATTTAATATTGTTGATATTATTAATTTGATTATCTTCGTGTATGTTCCAATAGTTAATTTAAGCCTTAAATTATCTAACCCATTCTCTTTAGACACTATGATGTCTAGTGCTCATATTGGAACTATTAACTTGGAGCTTAACTTTGCCAAGATTGAGCAATTTCTTCCTATAATCTAAATATTAAATCATGGCTTTAGTCTACATATAAATGTGGGGATAGGATGTTATATTTAATTAAAGGATAATTCAAAGTATAAGCTAAGATAAATCATGAGGGTTTTGTAGGAGGCAGAAGCTGCATATAGAATTGGGGGTCGCTACGGAGGAGAAGAGATGGGCGTGCGAGGGTTTGTTTGCATCCCGCGAAATGGAGTTCTCACAGGCTTTCGAAGGAATGGCGTTGGTCTCTGCGCTCCTTCGAGGTACTGGTCGTTTCTTTAATCGTTATCTCTCAACCTGTTCTTTTTTGTGTTGGCTTCTGGTTGATAAGGCTTCTTGTTATGCATTCTGTCTTTCTTTTTTCTTCTGGGTTATTACGGGAGTGTTTTGTCAAACCCATCTTCGATTTGGCATTTTTGTTGGGGTATTCTTCTCCACCACCCTCCCACTGGTTTTTGACATGGGTTTTGTTGGATTGCTTGACTTTGCTTTAGCCGCTCCCGGCAACTGGAGTCCCTCCTCATAATCGAGGACTAGTACCAACCAGTTTAAAAGAAGTGGGAAGTTTTTTCATTTTAGTCGGTTCTGTCACCTTTTTGATCGACGTCTGGGTTGCGACTCGCTTTTTCCGAACGTGGAGGAGTTGGTTGTCCTTGTACAGTTAATTTGTCCTTTTGATAGAGTCTGTCGGAATGTGGCATTATTAGGGTTTGTCTGTCATTTTGTCTTCTCTTTCTCGTCTCTCGGAAAGAAAACCAAAAGGAATGATGTGGTTCTTACCCAGCGTGTAACCCTTCTTTCTTCATTTCAGTCTCATTGACTGGGGTTGGTCCCCTGGCAGTTTGGGTTCTTTTTTGGTTATTCCTGACTTTGTTTGTGGGCTGGTATTTGATTTTTGATGTATGATTTTTTGCCCTCACCGTCAGCACTGGCTCTTCTAGGGATTGATTGCTAAGTCTTGTGGCTGTTAGGGTTAGTCTTATGCACACAGTGAAGACTCCCTGACTGATAGTCTAAGGGCTAGTATTGAGGGATAACCTGCGATTAAGCCCTTTTTCATTGACTCGATCTCTTTATCTGGGGTTTATCCCTTGACTGTTTTGTGATTTTTATTGGTTTCTCTGTCTTTGGTTGTGGATTTCATTGGAGTTGTGTTGTTTGGGTTTGCGCCCACAACGGCTTCCACAGTATTGAGGGATTAGAGACGTTACTGTCCTCTTTTGGTTATCGTTCTCTTTCTTAGGGTTTATTGTCGATTGTATCCATGTTTTGTTTGCCCTTCATTGCCCTGACTTGGCATTCTGGTTAGTATTCGGTATTTTTAGGGGTTCGACTGTCATATTTTATATGTGGATTGATCCTTTTATAGGTGTTATTGATTGAGGTTTTCTTGGCATTCTGGAAGTATTCGGTATATATTGGGTTTTGACTGTCATTCTATTATGAGCCCTTCTGTGCCGGTATTGTTTTCTGATGTTCTCTTTAAGGTTATTTGACTTAGCCTATTATTCTGCTGTTTATTTTCCTGGGGATCAATCTTGGATGGCCTGCTATTGATTGAGGAATATTTCTTTTTTGTGGATCGACTTGGCATTCTGGACTGTATTCGGTATATTTGGTATATGACTTATCCTGCATTGTCCTGACTTAGCATTCTGGATAGTAATCGGTATTTTTCGGGCTCGATGACTCACTATTATATATGGATTGATCCTTTCTGTGTCGGTTCTGATTTATGATGCTCTCATTAAAATTTACTTGATACTTAGCCTTTTCTCTGCTGCTTATTTGCCCGGGGATCGATCTTGGTTGGTCTGCTTTTGATTGAGTACTACTTGGCATTCTGGTTAGTTTCGGTTTATTGGGGTTCGACTGTCTTTCTATTTTATATAGATTGTTCCTTTCAGTGCCGGTAATGATATCTGTGGTTTTTCATTAAGGTTATTTGATATATAGCCCGTTCTTTCTGTTGCTTAATTTTACCCGGGGATCGATCTTGGATGGTCTGCTTTTGATTGAGATATTGCTCTGTTTTGGGGACGCTTTCTGGAAGCTTTTTCCCTGATTCTGATGGTGGAGACCCATGATGGGTCTCCCGACCCAAGAGTGGACCATGGTTCTGCTCTATTTCAGAGGCGTAGAAAGGCTAAGGCATACAAAATTTTGGAAGGAAAACTTCGCTATGTGGTTGGTCGGGATATTTATATGGACAGGGTGGAAGCTTTGAGTCGTCGTGCATTAATCGGTAGGCTGGAATATGTATCCATGGATAAAAAAGACTGGGTTTCTTGGGCTTCTGAGTATTGGAAACATTTTCTAACCTATGTTCCAACTATCAGCTTGCTGGTTCGGGGCTGGATCATTTTTGTCTTCTTAGAGAAATCACATGCCTCTGAGGTTCTAAGCCGCTTATGGAGAGTGGGTAATGGCTCGTTAGTGCTAGATCTTTGGCATGTAAACTTTGATCCTGTGAGAGAAAGAGTGAAAAAACGCCATCTGTGGGCAATTCTCCCTGGGCTTCCTTTCCCGCTCTGGAATCGATCTCTATTGGAAGGAGTTGGAAACACTATTGGTTGATTTGTGGCATTAGAGGATGATTTCTTGAATTCCTATGATAAAAGGAAGGCGAAAATTCTTGTTGAACTTGATATCACAAAAGGCCTTCCAGCTGAAGTAGAGATTCTCTGTCATGAGCGATTGTTTATTCAACGTTTGTATTTTCAAGGCATTCCCTTTAGATGCAATGTGTCTCGAGAGACAGGACATTTGCATCGTGACTGTCCTTCTCTTCGACGTGGGCCTGTTAAGCGCTCTTTGACCAATTCTTTTGTTAATTCCCCTTTAAATTCACCCTCAGAGGATTGTTCAACTCTGGTCCAACTTGTTTCCTCTTCTGGTCAATTGAATAATACTTTTTCTATTTTTGGGGAAGTGTCAGACCTTGATCTGGCCTTGATTGACTCAGTGATTAGCAGCAGAAAAGCTTCTATGCCTTCAAACATTATTCCTTCCATTATTCCTCCAAAGGAGCCCGACCTGTTGGATCCTCCTTTGACTGATTCTTTGTTACAGGAGCCTTCCCCTTCAGCTATTTCTCTTTGCCCTCCCTGAGCCCCAATTCACTCTGGCAATTCTAATGATGCCCCGTTAAAATCTGTTCCTTCTTCGACCCCATCGATTGTCATTTCCCCCGTTCCTTTGTTTTCTGAGGCCGACTTCCCCCCTCTTCCTCTTCTGGTCAGACTAGGCCCCAGTCTTCAGGTTCACCTTCTATTAGCCCTGTAGCTTCCCCTTCCTTTGTCGATCCCTCTTTGCAAAAATATTTAAGTATCTTCTCAGATAAGTCACCTCTTTCCCCTTCGGTTCTCCCGCTAGACTCAATTCGTTTTGAGAATGTTACTATTAGGCGGAAGAAAAAGTCTTCAAAGCCCCCTATTGATTCTTCAGATTCATTTCAGGCTCCTTTTACTCCTCTATCTGAGAGATTAAAAGCAGCAGAGCATTCTCGCTCTTCTCCTTCTCTTCGGGTCCTTAGAGCTTCGACCCATGATTCTTCGGGTTCTTAATGCGTATCCTTTCTTTGAATGTTCGTGGCTTGGGGGGTCTGGCCAAGCAAAAAAGCCTTCGACATTTGCTGTTAGCTCTCTCTCCTGATGTTGTACTTTTTCAAGAGACTATGACTAGTCCTTATCCTACTCTATTTTCCTTTTCTAAACTTTTCCCGGGCTGGGAGTTTTGTGCCCTTAGCTCTAATGGTCTATCTGGAGGCATTCTTTCTAGCTGGAATCCAAAAATTATAAAATGCAAAGCCTTCCATACTGCTGCCGGTATTCTATTAAATGCTTCGATCCGGGGATCTTCCCTCAATCTCTCAATTATAAACTATTATGGTCCTTACCTCAATCGGGACTCCTTCTGGAATGCTATGGCTTCGGGTGGTCTTCTCTCTCTTCCTAATCTTATTTTAGCCGGAGATCTTAATCTGACTCTGAATGCCTCAGAGATCTGGGGCTCCAAAGCGCATCCTGACCCTTTGGGTCCTTTTTTCTCTAAACTTTTCTCTGACCATCATTTAGTGGATGTGGCTTCTCCCTGTGCTGGTCCTACCTGGAGGAATGGAAGGATCGGGGAAGATGGTATTTCAAAAATATTGGACCGATTTTTAATATCAGATCAACTCGTCAGCTTGCTTCAAATATATCGTGTATGGGCGCACAGATGTGGGATTTCTGATCATTTCCCTGTGGTTCTTGAATGGACTGATCAACATAGTCATTGTGCCTATCCCTTTAAGTTCAACCAATCTTGGTTAGATAATGAAGATTTTATTCATATGGTTCATTCTGAATGGCCCCGTGTTCTATCAAACCCCTCATTGGATGCTATGTAGGATCTCCATAATAGACTTAGAACTCTAAAGGAGAAGGTTAAGACTTGGACTAAAGTAGAAACTTTAAAGATGAAAGACAATTCTGTTGCTTTAGAAAAGGAAATAAGCTCTATTCTCCTCTCCTCTCATTCAACAATTTTAAATCAGGAACAACAACAAAAATTGAATTCTCTTAAAAATGATCTTCAAAAGCTGATTGATCATGATATAAATTCTGCCAAACTTCAAAGCAGAATTACCTGGGCTCAAAAAGGGGATGCTAATAATAAGTTTTTTCATGCTATGGCTTCAGCCCGCAAAAATCATAATGCAATTTGGAGTCTTCAAGATGATTTGGGAAATTGGGTTTCAGATGATAAAAGTCTTAAAGACTTTGGTATTCGTCATTTTAAGACCTTGTTTGAAGATGATGATTTGACGAATATGGAAGCTCAACTTAAGGTTATCCGTCTCTTTCCATCTTTTATCAGTTCTGAGAAGAAATCAACCTTTACTAGACCTGTCACAATCATGGAAGTTGAAAAGGCTTTAAAACTCTTTAAAAAAGATAAGGCTCCTGGACCGGATGGATGGTCAGTTGATTTTTATTTGACTTTCTTTGATCTTATGGGTCCTCTTCTTGTTAATGTGGTAGAAACTTCCAGAATCTCAGGAAGAGTGTCTCATGCTCTCAACTCTACTTTCCTGGCTCTCATTCCAAAGGTTGATTTTCCTGTCTCCTTTGCAGACTTTCACCCCATTTCCCTTTGTAACCTTTGTTATAAGCTCATTTCTAAAATTGCGGCAATGAGGTTTAAGCCCTTCCTTGATGAAGCTATTTCTCCTCAATAATTTGGTTTTTAAAAAAATCGCCAAATCCTTGAACCCATAGCCATTTCCCAAGAGGTTCTTCATACTGTCAATTCCAGAAACAGGGGTGCTCTTATTCTTAAACTGGACTTATCTAAAGCATTTGAAAGAGTTAATTGGACTTTTATCCGTCTCCTTCTCATTCAAATTGGGATTCCCCTTGTTGGAGTAAACTGGATTATGGGATGTGTCTCTTCAGCCAACTTTGTTGTGCTAGTTAATGTCTCTCCATCTTCCTTTTTTTCTGCCTCTCGAGGAATCAGGCAAGGATGCCCTCTATCCCCTCTCTTATTCATTCTAGTCATAGAAGGGCTTAGCCTGTTGATTGAGGATGCAAAACGAAATGGAAAGATTAAAGGAATCAAAATTTCATATCAGCTTTCTCTCACTCATTTACTTTTTGTAGATGATGTGATCTTATTTGTCTTGGGTACATTTGAGGAATGGTTAGCCTTCAAAGACATACTTAATATTTTCTGTGAGGCTTCAGGTATGAGTATTAATGTAAACAAATCAAGTTTTCTCCATAATGATCTGAGTGTGGAAAACCTTCAAAGAATTACAGATATTCTCCCTTTCAGAGTGGAAGATATTCGAAAAGGGTTTGGCTATCTTGGCTACTTTCTTAAGCCATCAGGTTACTTGATAAAGGATTGGCTCTGGCTGGTTACAAAATTTGAAAAGAAAATTTCTCATTGGACAAATAGATTACTGTCGTTGGGAGGCAGACTTGTCCTCATTCGTTCCGTACTATCAAGCATGCCAGTTTATTGGATGGCTTTGGTTCCGATTCCAACCTCTATTTTAGACAAACTTAGAAAAATGATCTTTTCATTTCTGTGGGGCTCTTCATCAAAGACTAAAAAATTCCACCTTGTGGATTGGCATCTTTTGGCTTGTCCTACTTCTCATGGTGGCTGGGGAATTAAACATCTTCCTAGCTTCAGTCTTTCCTTGAGGATGAAAAGATTTTGGTTAGCTATAAATAGCGAAGGTATCTGGAATCTTCTCATTGCTGTTAAATATCTGAAAAATAAACCTCTCCATATTTGGTTCAAGGATAAGAACTTCATTACTAGGAATGCCTCAATTATCTGGAGGGGCTTCATCTCCACCATATCCTGGATTGGCAGAGGCATCATTTGGAAAGTTGGGAATGAAGAGTCCATCAGTTTGGGTGCAGATCCCTTCATTGGTATGGGATCTTCTTTTGTTCTGCCAAGATACTTAAGGGATTACTTAGAAGACTTTGGTATTAGCTCTCTTGCCGAAGCTCGTAACCAAACTTCCTTTGCCACTGGTTATTGGTTCTCATCTGAAGACCTTGATCTCACTGGTGAATGGAAAATAGCATGGGACAATTTTACTAGAGGTTTGGAATATGGCCGCATTCATCTCAATAATCAATTGGATACTATTTCTTGGTCTCACAACAAATATACAGGTCCTCTTACCGCTGCTGAAGGATATAAAAGAATACTCTCTGATTTATGTTCAGAGATTAATGATTCAGTTCTGAAAATTTTATGGACCCTGAATATTCCTCTGAAAATAAAATGCTTTATTTGGTTGATTCTTAGAGGAAAGATGTTAACCTGGGATCAATTGCAAAGCAGAGGATTCTTGGGACCCAGTAGATGTGTTCTTTGTGAAGATAAGCTAGAAGACATACCTCATTTATTTTTCTTCTGTCCATTCTCTGCTAGTATCTTCAATTATTTTGCGGTAAAATTCAAGTGCTCTTTCCCTGTTTTTAACTCTGTCCATTCCTTTTTGGATCATTGGTTCTCCTCCACAGCGTGACCTGCTCCCTTCAGATACCTTCCGTTGTTCATTCTCTAGGGAACCTGGCTTCTTCGGAATCATTGCTTATTTGAAAACAAGAAACCATCCTTCTCAGCTCTGATTTCCAGGATTTAAGGATTGGTTAATTCCTACCCTGTGCCGATTATTTTTCATAAATCCTGTAATCCTGGTCCAACTCCATTAAAAAGATTTCCTTGTGGATACTTTGATGGAGCTGCTGCGGAAAATCTTGGAGGTGCAAGTTTTGTGATTTTTATCAACGACTCTCACTTCTTCAGTTTTTCTATGGGATGTGGAAATAGCATGAATACCAGAGCTGAATTATTGGCTATTTGGGCTCTTTTAAGAGTCAGCTTATTGATGGGAATTCCTATGCAGCTGATTTATGGTGACTCCATGGTTATTATTTCTTGGCTTAACAAAATTTCTGCACTTGATATTTTATCACTGATGCATTGGTGTTACGACATAAGATATATGATTCATTTGGCCCCTCCGGTGATCTTTAAACACACATATCGTGAGCATAATTCGCTGGCAAATGATCTCTCAAAAAACGCTTTGCATATGGATATGGGATTTGTTTCTTTTTCAGAAACATTGGATGGTTTGGTTATTAACCAAGGCAGTCTTGATCTATTTTAGTTGTAGCTGATTCTTTATTATTCAGCTTATGATTTCAGCAGTTGATGATGTATCACTTGTTTGTTCTGTTAGAGTCCACTCTGCTAGCTGTTTTTGCTCTGAATGTATTGTTTAAAGTTCACTTCAGATTCTTATCAGCATTTCTGACCTGATTTATTCAGGGATGATGAGGAAAGTCTACTACGATCAGACTTTATTTCTAGGTTTGATGCTCTGTTTTTGTCAGTATTTCGTGCATGAGACGGACCTGTTTTATCAGTCATCATGTTGATATGTAAATGATGTCTTTTGATTCAACTGAATAACAAAGACTGGTATTTTTTCCTCTGAAAAAAAAGCTAAGATAAATCATACTAATATTACTTTATTTCAAAAGGTACTTTCTAATTTAACTAACTAAATCACTATATATAATCATTGAAGATATACTCTAGTAACCTCCTTTAATGGTGACCATACTATAAAACTACTAAAGATATAACGTATCTCAGTTAAGCATGTTGTAGATATTGGCTACAACTCACTTTTAATTAACACTGTTGGTCAACAACACAATAATATTTACTATATACCCCTTTCTAATGTTGTCAAAACATAAGAGCTAATATTATTACAAAATGACAAATTTGTTACTACACAATCAAAAAAAAAAATTATCAGAAAAATACTACCAAATTTGAGTAATTTTAAATGGCATGACTATAAATGACAAGCATAAACTATTAATATATTAAGGATAAATATATATAACTAGATAGTGATTATTTAAATATAAAATAGTAGTATTTATTTCTTATAAATCATTTTACATTAGTTATCAGCAATGTGTTAATACTCAAAATGGATATATGTTAAGAAACGCAGCACCAAAATGATATGAGAGTTTCTAGTTACAATTAGGATTTGTTCGTGATAGCAATACAAAGGATGAAAGTGATTAGATGGAGATCATAGAGGATATATATATATATGAGGGTTGCGCCTATTTTATATAAGGAGCAATGTGCAAGCTTATAAGAGTGATCCACTCTCTTAGTTGTTGTGTCTATTTATAGGACTCTGAATGGACATTATATGAATGATAGGGTACATTTACATGATGATACTTAGATAGGCCTCCCATATCCCACTATGCATCTTTATATCTCTACCAATACATTAATATCACCAACTATTATACTGAATATTCATCTAGTACTTGAATGATATGCGTCCTTTCCTCACCAGCTGGTCTTTACCATCATTTTGATTTCATGCTCATGAATATATTACCCCTATTGTAATTAGAATAAATATATCATATATACCTAAAACTATAACATATATAATTTATATATTACACACACATATATTATAGTTATATATAATATAGTGTAGTTATATAAATAAATAAAGATTAAAAAAATTTACATATGATAAAACAACAACAACAAAAACATAAACAAATATTTACTTGCTCATCATTTTCTCATGAAGTGGGCAAGGCCATGGCCATGAAACCCTAAACTGATAGGGGTAGTGAGTGTGAAACAATGTTCATTTGATCTTCATATAAAATTGACAGATTTTTGGTGCGAAGGGGTCCACCTAATAGGTAATTGTTCATTTGTGAAGTGGGTGTGATTATTTCCATGAAACCATGAACCAACAATGGGTGTGAAACGTTGGTAGTTCAATATTCACATGAAATTGAGAGGTTTCTTGCAAGAAGAGGTTGACCTGAGAGGCAATTTTCCATGGTTGACCTGAGGTTTCTTGCAAGAAGGGGTTGGCTTGAGGTTGTGGTAACATGGTAAGATTAGAGTAAGTAAAATTGGTGGAGTGCTTATTTAAAATGTTGGAAACATTTTAAAATTTAAATATAAATAAAATTTTGAAATAGGTTTTAAAATTCAAATATAAATAAAATTTTGAAATATTTATTATCATAATGAAGTGTGAAAAATTGTTAAAAAAAGTGTACATTAATAATAAAATTGTTTTAAAATGGGTATATGAGAGAGTATGCAAATGGCATATGTCATTTTTAAAAAATATTAAAAGATGTTTTATATAATAATATAGATTAAGTGAATGTTTGTATTTTTATTATGTTTATTGTCTCCTAAAATTAATAAGGTTTATTAGAGAAATAATGGAAAATATACTAAATATTTTTTAAATGTTAGGGTAGAAATGAAATAACAAAATCCTTATGATCTCCATATGCAATGAGGTCATGAAGAGTAGTTTGGGTTATGAAATTGTGTAATGTTATAACTTATATTATTAAAAGTAGGGAAAGTTAAAAAGAAATGGTGCACATTTTCAACCTCCTTTACACATTTTATAAATGTGCTCATTCCAAAATGTTTTTGAGCTTTTCAATGACTTGTATCGCTATGAAGGTTACTAGCATTGCTCTTAATTTTGATGATATTTATTTTGTTCTTTAATGTCAAAATGTTGGGAAAATAGATTTGATCAACAAGTTAAGATTTATAAAATCTTTGTAATATTTTGATTTCCTCTGGCTAATTATTTCATTTCCATTCCAAGTTTTATCCTTAAAATTCATATGGATATAATATTTAATATTGTCGATATTATTAATTTGATTAGCTTCGTTTATGTCCCAATAGTTAATTTAAGCCTCAGTATGTTAACCATTCTCTTTTGACACTATGATGTCTAGTGCTCATATTGGAACCATTAACTTGGAGCTTAACTTTGCCAAGCTTGAGCAATTTCTTCCTATAATCTAAATATTGAATCATGGCTTTAGTCTCCATAGAAATGCCTCCAAGTTCAATCAAGAGAGTGGGGATGGGATGTTATATTTAATTAAAGTATAATTCAAAGTATAAGCTAAGATAAATCATACTAATATTACTTTATTTCAAAAGGTATTTTCTAATTTAACTAACTAAAGCACTATATATAATAATTGAATATATACTCTAATAACCTCCTTTAATGGCGACCATATTATAGAACTACTAAAAATATAATGTATCTTGGTTAAGCATGTTGTAGAGATTGTCTACAGCTCACTTTTAATTAACTGGTCAACAACACAATAATTTTTACTATATACCCCTTTCTAATGTTGTCAAAACATAAGAGATAATATTATTACAAAATGACAAATTTGTTACTACACAACCAAAAAAGTTTTTTATAAGTAAAATACTACCAAATTTGAATAATTTTAAATAGCATGGCTATAAATAAAAGGCATAAACTATTAATATATTAAGGATAAATCTATATAGCTAAATAATGATTATTTAAATATAAATTAGTAGTATTTATTTCTTATCGATCATTTTACATTAGTTCTCAGCAATGTATCAATACTCAAAATGGATATATGTTAGAAAACATAGCACCAAAATGATATGAGAGTTTCTAGTTACAATTAGGATTTATTCGTGATAGAAATACAAAGGGATGATAGCAATACAATTACTACGCATCTTCATATCTCTACCAATACATTAATATCACCAACTATTATACTGAAGATTCATCTAGTACTTGAATGATATGTGGCCTTGCCTCACTAGTTGGTCTTTGCCATCATTTTGATTTCATGCACATGAATATATTACCCCTATTGAAATTACAATAATATATACATAAATATATTATATATACTTAAAACTATAACATATAATTTATATAATTCACACACACGTCCGCATGCACACACACATTATCGTTATATATAATATAGTGTAGTTATATAAATAAATAAACTTTTGAAAAGACAAAATTACATATAATAAAACAAGAACAACAACAAAAATAAACAAAGATTTATTTTCTCATCACTTTCTCATGAAATGGGAAAGGCCATGGCCATGAAACCTTGAACTGATAAGGGTACTGGGTGTGAAACAATGATCATTTTATCTTCATATAAAATTGACATATTTTTGGTGAGAAGGGATGAACGTAATAGGTAATTGTTCATTTGTGAATTGGGTTTGATCATTTCTATGAAGCCATGAACCAACGGTGGGTGTGAAACATTGGTGGTTCAATATTCACATGAAATTGAGAGGTTTCTTGCAAAAAGAAGTGGACCTCAGAGGCAATTTTCCACTTGTGAAGTGGGCATGGCCATGGACATGAAACCATGAACTGATGATGGGTGTGAAATATTGGTGGTTTAATATTTATACAAAATTGATGGAACATGGATTATTCTAAAAATGCATACTAAGAATTTGGAATTGGAGGCATTGGAAAAGAATTCCCATTCAAGAATTTCCTCATATTTGAAGGTATGCCCAATTTCTTTCCCAGTATGTTTTGTTAAATGAATGTATTTGTTTTTGTTAACACTTAAACTTTGTTAGCATCTTTTAGATTTGCTACATGAGTTTGAATATTATCTATGACATTATACTATGATCCTATATAGGGGAATTTGTATGGTCTAACAATGCATTGTACCTCATGTTTAAGTTTGATATATTATGGGAAATTTTCCAAGCATCCAAGATGGTAATTATTGCAAGGTAACTCAAGAGATTTTTCCAATTTTTCTTAGGCTAAGAACCCTATGTCTCCAATCTCAAGTGGTGCACTTGCTATGAAATCTTGATTTCATCTTGAAAAGTTGAATATAGTGTATGCCCATTGTGACTTTGAAAACATCATATTTAGCAAGATTCATAATCAAAGAATAAACTCATTGAAATGCATATGTGAAACAAGGCATGATAGAAAGTGACACCCATTATGTTAACTCCATTCAAATCATAAGGTCCCATAATTATTTGCATCTATCCTAGTTGTGGCCTTAATTATAATGTAAATGTCCTTTCAAATTTTCCATGCCCTTTGAGAGAAATATCTTACATGTTGAAATAAGTGTGCATGCAATAGGCATGAGGTTTCTAGCATAATAGGTAGTCATTAAAAATCATATTATCCTTTTTTTATACTTTATTGAAGGATTACTTCAAGAAATCACTCATATTTTATTTAATACCATTTCAACAAGCATTCATTGAGACATCTGTGCACCAAAAAAATCATAATTATTTGAAATTTAAAGTTATTAAACCAGAAAAACCATTACAAAAGGTGGATATAACTTTGCTTGATTATTAGTTATATCTACCCATACTAAATTTCATGCTTCAAGGAGTCCAATGGGACTAATGAAACCATTTTAACTAGCAATAAGATAGAATAGTGCAACATTTTGAGTATTTCCTGGAAAGCATGAATAAAAACAACAAATGGTATTGACTGCCACCAATATTGACTATCAAAGGTATATTATTTCAACACACAACCTTGATGCCATGTATCTATAATTTTTTTACTCTCAATTGATGATTTCATAAAAGCATTGATGGCATTGACCCTTGTTCATTAATTAATCCTCTCATCAATTCCACCCTTTTCAACCAAACAAGACTTGATGATAATCTATAGAAATATTGCAAATAAAGGAGAAAAGGAATCCTTGGGACACACTTGTTGAAGTTACAATAATATTAGGTTGATCCATTACCCAGCAATAAAATCACATTAGCATTTTAAAAAATCCTTGTGTTACTGGCTAAATTTCATACACCTACGACATTTTCACGTCTATTACTGAAATATATCATTGGCATACATTATGTATCTCATAAAGCTTCCTTTTATCAATAATCAACATGTGTAGTGGAGGAAATAATGTGCATTTCAATTTTACTAGCTCACACGACCTCATAACGTTGTCACCCAAGTGACGCTATGCAAAATATTCTTAGAAACCCATGCAACTCTATAAAAACTTGAGCTAATAAAGTTCATAGTGCATTTAAATCCCCCAACTACATTCGGGAACCAATGGATTTGAATTATCTTTATCTACCATGTACTTGGGCATTTATTGGCCCCATTCTTGTACTTGGAATCCACTTCATGAAGAGAAACATTCACATTGTGAACCATTTCTTTGAAGACCTCCATTTTGGCTATAAAAGAAAGCCATGGATGTGCATTCGATATGAGAAAAATAGATAAAGGTTATGCTGCAGTAATTACATTGGAATGCCTCTCTTCCTTACTCTCTCTTTCCATCCATAATCTTCCATTCTTACTTGGATTATTACCCTAAGAAGCAAGTATTTTCCTCCATCATTCCCAAATTTGTTTAAGAGCAATTAGAGAGTTTGAAGGACCCTTCACAATGGAGGTTTTGGTTTTCACATTGTAATTTAAACTCCTCAAGGTGATATCATTGTATATATGTGTATACATGCTTTTCCATTAGATAAGTGCAATTTGGTTGAAGCGTGTTTCTTTTGTTTTTTCATGTGTCATTTTAATAATTTTAGTTGTTAAAGTAGCTTCCATTTTTTTATTTTTTGAGTGCAATTTGGTTGAAGCTTGTTTCTTTTGTTTTTTCATGTGTCATTTTAATAATTTTAGTTGTTAAAGTAGCTTCCATTTTTTTTTGTTTATTTTATTCAACTCATTAGTATTTGTCACACTATCCATCTAATGATGTGGTGTCTTAAGGTGACCTATAAGAAAAGGAAAATTTGCTCAATGCCACACCATTTTTTCCACAATAGAATTTGAGGCTCCACTTTGTGTTTTTTACTCATTTCTCCTATATACGTTGTTTATTTGCTTTTTTCTATCTTGGGGGTTGTAGGATGATCAATCCCTTGCCTTTTTTTTAACAAAAACCAAGAAGAATTGTATTATGTAAAAAGGCTGCTAACAACTAAGCATACAAAATAAGAGGTCAGAGATCTGCAATTCATACAGTTTTTTCCCAAAACTACTGAATTATTTGTGCTAGAGACTATTGACTTAAACCTGCAACTGTGCCAAAAAATACTTCTATCACCCTTCGAAGGGTATATACGGGCATAAACGCCTAAAACCAAAATACAGAAAAACATAAAATACCATTTGAACTTGAACTACTCCCGTTGCTTTCCCTTTGGATCTTTGACTGGATGAACTACTGAGGTTTCCTCCATTGGATGATCTCTGACAGGTGATTCTTGAAAATGGCTACTTTGATTCATGGTTACCACCTTCTGCAAATCATCCTTCATGTAACCAATTGTGCTCATTAGCTCGTGCAAATATATGTGGTTGTCTTCAATTCAAGCATTGTGATTTTCCATTTTCTGTGCCATCCATTTGACCTCTTCAGCAGTTGAAGTCCCTTTTGTAACCCCCCTGATTCATGATGTCATAGAGCCATCGAATGTGTTGCTTGATATTTATTAAGGATTCCTGAATATCATTCAAATTAACATCCATGTCTTCCATAGCTTCCTGAGAAAGAGACAAATATGAATGTGCAATGAGAGTTGAGTGTGCCTCTTGAGAAATAGGAAGCCAATCCTTAGCTTCAATGTTGAGGGATCCTAAGGAGCACAAATGTAGGGGCTCTACAAGAGAAACATTCACTGCACAAACATTCTCTGCACCAGGAATAACATTCAGTGCACCAAGAAAATCATTCACTGCACCACAAAAACTAGTCGCTGCACAAACATTCTTTGCACCGGGAAAAACATTCGCTACACCAAGAAAATGGTTCACTGCACCACAAAAAACAGTCATTGCACCAGGATAAACAAAAGCATAATGACCAAATAACAGAGCTGGAGGAGGCTTCTTAGAGGAGTCTTCCATGGCTCGTGGGAGAACTATAATATGCCTGAACGAACCTGGGTTTGCATTAAATCCCATCGCATGGGATGCGTTAGAGAATGAAAGACAACTAGACTTCGAAGGCCATGCATCCTCTCGGTTGTTGGATCGTCAAGGAGTGGGGACTTCCCCCCCAACATTAAAAATGTTTTTTTTTAAAGAAACATTGTGGTAAGTCCAAGCATCATCCTTAGGCCACCCTTGAGCTCCTCCTTCCTTGCAAGTGTTCCTAGGGGACAAAAATTGTATTTTTTTAATTACCATTAACCTCGGATAATCCCATTTGTATCTTGGCTCCTTAGTTTGATAAGTTATATGCTTCGATGTTGTTACCTCTGAGAATGTGATAAAATTGAACATGTATAGAGGCTTGCCGAATTCACTCATAGATTCTTCGAATTTCGACTGCTCCTTTATTGTATCGATTGATCATTTTGTGGATAACTTGCTTGGAGTCTCCCATGACAATTATTTTGGTGATCTTGAGTTTCTTAGCCATATCCAAACCAAAGAAGAGCACGAGCCACTTAGCTTCATTATTGGTTTTTCGACCAAGACTCCAGGCATAAGTCGATACTATATTCCCTTCGAAATCAAAGATGATCCCACCCGCACCTGCCTCCCCGCTTGTATTTTGTATCCCTAATTAGTGATTTTTGACACATCATATCATGTTTTTCTCATGCGGTACTTGGTGTTTGTTCCAAGCATATCAATACAGGTCTCATTTCGAAAATCATGCCATCACTTGACATTTTAGTTTAGTATCTCATGCCACATATCCACATGGAACTAATAACTAGTAATATGTGCCCTCACTTGTATATTACAAATTTTATAAAATGTTATTTTTATGTGTGACCCTTGTAACCTGTGGACCATGGTGTCGCTTGATTATATGCATTGTAACCCACAAGACTGCAATAGAATTCATTTTTTTCAGATTTCTTTCCATACAAATGTAATTCACATAACTTCTCATATTTTTTAAAGAATTAAAAAATCAGTCAGCAACCCGTTTTTACTTTTTTATTCATTAGAACACCTTATTTATGTAGGGGGGAAATTGATTTGCATCTTTATTTTCTAGGATTTGGGATTTTATGGATATTAACAAAATTTTACTAGATTAGATTATATACTCCTTCATTGCTTCCAAATCTAAAAGAAATTATTAGACTAGGTGATTTAGAATGAACTTACATTAGTTTAAACACTTGTCACTTCCATATTTCTTTTTTCAAAGAAATCTAGATTAGTCTAGTACTCTTCAAATAAATAAGAAACCTAAAATCTCTCATTAATCATAGTGTGCTCTTTACCTTGTGTTCATAAAATGATATTGGTGAATTAGAAATACCCAAGAGAGTGAAATACCTCCCTTTGCACATTTTGTTTTGAATTATTACTTCCAATTATCCAATCACACTTAGGAGATTAAGCTAAAAGAAGTAGGAACCTGTTATCCCTAAAGTTGGACCTAGACTACGAGATCCAAGCTTAAGGAAATCTTTGTTTGAAAATATTCAAATCAAATGAAATCAAATTAGAAATAAAAGCTGGTATCAAACCAGGGCAAATAGAAACTTATAGACACTAGGCTAATATCACTTATTTGTACAGTTTTCAATGAACAGAGCTGGTATATAACAAATGGATAATTACAAGTATGTACCAGGATATCAAAGCATTTTAGCAATGGTTGGTATGAATAAGAGGTATAGGGAAATGAAACCAATTCTGTATAACATAAAAGCAATGACAAAGTCCAATATCCAAGTCTTATGATCCTAAATATGAAGTGAAACTATTACTGTGTATATAAATGAAAGATAACTGTCAACTATTAATAAGAATTATGTATTGGAATGTGAGTGACCAAGTACACAAAAGATTTATCAAAGAGACAATTTATGCAGTACAGAAATAAATCAACATCAAGTTTATTCAAAACTAAAACCTGTCATTGAAGCTGCAAAGGGTTCATGATATACAGATGTATCTACAAATGTTCCAACATATCTCCCAAAACTGCCAACCTCCCGTGCTTCTTCCTGAAAGGAAGAACTCTCTCCACTCGGCCCTTAGCTGGGACCTCTCTCCTATTTTACATTGAACAATGCTAGAATTTACCCCTTACATCAACTCAGTATTGCTAAATTAATTACAACTCGTTACAAGACATTCGAAGCCATTTGGTCCTCTGCCTCTTCCAAAAGATCTGCCACCTGTAAGGTTAGTTGTTTGAAATGCTGATTCGATGCCTAGAAATCTGGAAACAAACAGTCATCAAATATAAAAATAATTCTTTGTTTTTAGGTGTCTTCCATCTGTATCATTATATGCTTAAATGCTGCTGGAAGATATTGACCAAATCTCTCTAATAGTCTGGGGATGATTAACTCAACTCCTTGAAATCTGGAATCATTGGCAGCGCTGTCAAATATGAGGTAGAAATGTTCATAATTTCATCTCAGTAATAAACCCAATGTGCTTGAGGCGGTAGTCTTGCCACAACAGGCATATCTAAAGGAAACCCTTAATCTGGTCTCTCTCCCAGACCTGCACTGTCAATCTTATAGATAATCATTAAGCTTAGAATCGAAGATTTAAACATAAACCACAAACCAACTAGACGCAGCCTGGCCTGATAAACAAGAGTCCAGTGTAGGCATAAAGGGCCAGGTTTCCTAATTTAATATGTTCTACCACTCTCAGACACAAACCAAAGACTTTAACAGACATCAATAATAATAAAGCATGAGATGAGATGGCTTATTACATATCTTCCTCCCTTTCTAATATTTCTTGAGAACCCTCAATGTACCATCCGCTTCTTTGAGAGCTTCCATGAGTCGTAACATGATATGAGTCATTTCCACCAAATATGCTAAGTGACTTCGAGGTTGTTTATGACAATCAAAGGACTTTATGAGTGCCCAAAAAAAAGAGTGAAATTCCTCTCTCAGTCTGATCATAGAACACTTTATAAAGAAGTATACGTGCAGTACGAGCCTCTTGTTCTGCCTCTCTCGAACCATTGCGGGAAATTTTAAGCACAAGATCTAACATGTGAATCTTACGATTAGAGACACAGCAACGCTGGTATGCTGTGAAAAATTGAGCAACTTCAAAAAATACAATGATATCGCTGGTTTGAATTAACGGATGCTCTCTTCTGATGTCCTCCCTTACGGACTGCATCAACACATTATATCCAGAATCGAGAAACTGATCTGCAAAATGCTGAAGGAGTCCCAGAACGTTGTCTTTTGATGACACTGAACTACTAGTATCGCATGCAATGCGCTTTATAGGACCTCGTTTACTGTCATCGTCTACAGTTGAGATGTTCACTGAAGCTAATCCATTTTCAAGTTTGGAAAACATGGTAGAAGTGTCTTCCCCTGTTTGATTTGAAATACTCCAGAGCATAATACTTGCAGTCAACGTAAGAATCATTTTAGGGTTGACCTCGACAATGTCTACTGGCAGAAGAAATATTGAGCATCCCATCTTCTGTGCCACACTGATTATATAAATAGCATTCAACTTCTTCTCTTCCTCAGTCTCCCCTTTGTAGCCAATAGCTATGTCCTCAACAGCACCAAATTAGTAAGGCACACATGTTGCATTGTTCAGAGTGGTGTTGTGCCTATTTGTTTCATAAAAATAAGAAGACATACTTTACACAATCCATGAAGCCCTGTAACCTGAATCTCCAAAAAAGGATTTCACATTCTTCAACAACACAATGAATATGCAGTACAGCTCTATAACCAGAAGTAAATATTGCTCTATGTTCCAGTAGCTCCGATATCTGTAACGGCGTGCTTCGGAATGCAGAGAAGTATATTCATTGTAATCCAAACCCATTTGGACCTTCAAGGCTCATAATTAATGAATAAACAGTTTGATGATTTAGGTAACAAAGTAAACCCTAATGGCAACCAATCAAATATAAAATATGAATCAAATTAAAATTTAAAAACCATAAAAATCAATCAAAAATAAAAAATTTAAAAATAAGCAGGAGGAACAACCCTAGAGATAACAGAACCCATACATGTCCACATCTCTTATCTTTCTTTTCTTCCGAGTAGCTTGCAAGTTTCTTTTAAGCAATCAAATCACATGTGTTTTACCACTTGAATCACAAACAAAAAGTGCCTAAAGATTCCTCTCATTTTAATATTCTATTCATCTTTTGCTCTTAAAGTGAAATTGATGAATCAAAAAAAATGAGAGGTATAAAACACATCCTTTTCACTCCATAATTCAAATTGAAACCTTTAAAATCAATCAACAACTTAAATCCTAAACTAAATCCTTCTATAAAGAGGTCATAAATCAAGTTATAGTATAATTCAGCATTGTTGGTATAGGCATCCAAATAATGAACCTCAACTTTATTCACATGAAACAATAGTTATTGTTGTCTTTTAGGAAAATTTAAATTACGTTATACCAAGTTTGATAAAACTTGGATAAGAAGGCATAGTTACCAAGGACTCTAAACTTGAGGTTAGGTTTTTCATGCTCTCTACATTGAATCACCCATATATTTGTGGAGATGACTCTTGATCCTTTGATTTTGAACCACTTATCACACTTGAAACAGGTATCTTAGTGACCAAAACCTAGGATCATGACAAGGTGGAATTATGAGATTCATTTACACCTAAATTAGATTTTTTTGTTGTTGGAAGTTTTGTTGGTCCTTTTGGAGCATAGTCCCAACACCCCACATTATAACTAATACATTCATACATTCACTATCCATATTTAATGGGTTCACAACCATCTAACAAGAGATCTATTAGAAGGCTCATCTACCATATTGAGATGAAGGAAATTAAGTCAAGAGGATTACATTCTTTTTTCTTTAAAATTGAAAATAACTGTGTGTAATTAAGAAACATATACTACAAATAACATCAATGTTATTCTGAAAGACACATACTTGCACCATTTGCATTTTCTATCTTTTACATTATAAAGTTTTGTTTGTTGATTGTAAAGATTTCATGTCTCATACTTCATTCAAACTTCTTCGCTCAAAGAAGGAATCATAGTAAAATCACCACCATATTGGCATTCCCTAAGGAATCAATGTATTCCTCCTATTAGAAGAGGGATTTCTACTATCCATACTCCATATCCTAGACATGGGAGGCCACCACTCAACACCAAAACATGTGCATATATGATCAGATTTGTTGTTATTGGGCATACTATTAGAACAAGGAAATTTTGAATGGATTTTCCTTATAATGTTAAGCACAATGGGTAGTAAGAAAAAATTGTTAAGAGTGCCAAAAAGTAGCACCTTATTGCTAATTGTTTGTTTGAAGTTTTGGAGTAGGAATAATTCATAATCCTTTGTGACCGTGGGTTGAGAATGAGGGATAACTCGATAGAGAATTAATCCAACATGCAACCAATATAAGATAAATGGTGGAGTTTCATTCTAGCTCAAGAAGAAGTAGGTGATTTGTTGGGAAAATTAATTTCCTAATTAAATAAATAGTTGAATCTCCTAGAACATAAATTGTCAACCCGAGGAATTCTTTTATTTCAAAGCTATCGTGCAATATCTATGCAAGCACAATTTCTATCTGACATTGTTGATCTATCGGTATGAAATCGAAACTCTTTGTAAACTAGATCACACCTTCTTGAAAATAAATCAAACCTCAAACCTATTCATAAAACCATACTGTAAATCTAAAAACAAAATTAACTCTTATGAAGCAATATCTGATTACATAAATCTAAAAGAAATGCCATGTTGGCCAACGATCTATCAAAATAAATTAACATGAATAACAACAATGATAATATAACAATGAATGAAAGCAATAACTAAATGATAAACAAATTCACACACTTACAATCAACACTACCAACATCTGCTCATGGAAGAGGGTCCTTCCTCCACCGAGGATAGCTGGATCTCCACAATGAAGGTCTACAACTCAAGAATTAAGAAATTGCCAACATGTATTATAATAATGAAATTATTACAACAAAGTATGGATCGAATTCTACAACATAACATTGATTTATATCCTCTCTCCCCTTTTTACATGATATTTATTACATATTTATACATAAAAATCATTCATGAGGATGAGGAACCAAATTCCCAACTTGGAATCTACTTTAACAAATTTGCTAATTTGAAAATCGATCGTAACTATGAATCTAGGAAAATATCCTCTTGAATAACCACTCGCATCTCTCATACCATGGTTGTTTTGGGATATTTTCTTACGAGTCAAATAATTGAGGGCGTTATGCACAAAACCCATGTCCTGTATTTTCGAGATTCTTCTTCATCTACCCACAAATTGAAACAAAAATAAATCTTTTCTTATCTGGCACGCATTTTTTATTGAGGTCGTTTGATCATGAGATGGAGGCCTCCATGTTGGACATGTGTACAAATTCAATATCACAAATCCAGATAATAAATATTAGGAATGAAATCATGTTGTGAATTTCCATGTGGACATGTGTTGGCATGCCAACTCTAGAGACTTGAACCATGAGTGCTACTGCTGCTAATATGAAAAATCACTCCACAAACCATCATCAATAAAATTATGCAT
Organism: Pseudotsuga menziesii; assembly: GCA_001517045.1. NCBI lineage: Eukaryota > Viridiplantae > Streptophyta > Pinopsida > Pinales > Pinaceae > Pseudotsuga > Pseudotsuga menziesii. Next base: position 318,159 of record LPNX010859439.1, on the reverse strand, counting down.
AATAATCTTCATTTCATCAAAAATAAAGGAAAGTAATGATTATTAACAACTAGAGTATCAATGGGAGTAATATGCTATTTTACAAGCAATTACAACTATTGGAATATATTAAACCCACTCAATAGTTAGGATAAAATAATTAATCATTATTTGATTAATTATCTACCCACTAGCTTAATTAGTTGGCATCCACTTTCACCTTAAAGTCAACACATTCCATCTATACCCCAGAAATGATTTATTTTTTATTTTGGGTTGATCTTGACCACTTTATGGACATCCATATTTAGTAAACAACGCTTTACAACAGATTATGCTTTACTTTTCTTTATCCTGCTTTTCTGTGGATAAGGCAAAGCTAGTTAACTAGGAAACTGGATTCCTTTGTTTCCGGCCCATCCTTCATGAATTTCTCTCCATTTTCTAGGATTAGCATGCATTTCCATCTCCCTTGAAAAATCACTCATGCTTTTTCTAATTCGTGAGGTCCTTGACAGACTTGGGAAGTGCTTTAGCCACCTATGGGGGTTTGCTATATTTTGGTAAGTCAACATTTTTGAGCTTTATGATTTTTCTCCATACGACTCGATTTTCCTATGAGGGATGTACTATTTATGTACACTATTATTCATCATTAATTAATGGAAGGATACACACCAATATTCATCTCTTCATTCATGTAATTCAATCTCTTTTCTTCTCTCTATTTTTCCTGTGTATGCTTGTGAGAATTCTTAGTAGAAAGATCTATTTCCAGTGCTTCTTCTTACCATATTTTCTCATATCATAGGAGCTAATATTTCTACATGGTATCAGAGTATCAAGTTTGATCAAGTTCTACAGAGTTGAGGAGCACATCCAGTCTCTTATCCCTCTCTGAACAAGAGCTTTTCTAGCTTACAAGATTTTCTCCGAGTTTTGTTTTGCAGGTTGCAGAGAGTATCTCCTAGAGCATATCAACAACTTCAATGTGGATTCAAAATTTCCTCTGCTATCTCCTTTCAACTATGATGATTGGAATCCCAAGATGAGTGCATGATTGAAGAGGCAATGTCTCTTTGATGTCTCCATTGATGTTTTGAGTGAACATGAGTCTTATGAAGAGAAGATTGATTGGTTAAATAACCGTGATAGAGATTATGGAATTATGTGTTTGGGAATGTCTCCCAATATACATCATCTCATAGATTCTGTTGAGTATCCATTTGAGCTTTGGAACAATTTGGACAAATCTTTTGGTGTGCAGGAAGTAGAAGATGAAGCATGGAGCGAACCTAGCCTCTCCTCTTGTTCTCTCTCTCAAGATTTCTTGGCCTCTACATTATCTGATGAAGTTGATCATGATGAAGAATTTTCTCATATATTTCATGTTGCTGCTACCCTCTTTGATTCGAATGCTTCCTCCTTCAATGAAGAAGAAAATATTGAAGAGCCATCTTTTTCTGTGTCTCTTGAAGGTGATTCTTCTTCTTGTGATACTAATTATGAAAAATAAGTAACATATGGAGCTGCAATTCATATTGATGATGATCCATTCAACCATTCATTGTTCTGTAAATCTCTTATCTTAGATTATGATATCTATGTTCCAAATCCTTCACACTTTGTGCATACCTCTCTCATTGATGGTGCGTAACCCAGTGACTTCCAAGATGTTTGTGTTGATGTATTTGTAACTTCGAAATGTATTCACTTGTATAGCTTATGTATTGTACCCCAATGTTTATTCCGAAGTGTCTGTAATGTACTTGAGTCATGTCATGCCCCAATGTTCCTATCGGGAGATTCAATAATGTAAACAAGTCATGTAAATTCATTATGGGTAACCCTCCTATTGATCAAGGGTTAAAGTCCCCACAGTTATGGGGCCCTAGGGTTATTAGACTCTCCTAGAGAATTCATCCCTAGTGAGTTATTGTCAACTCAGGAATTAATATAAATAGAGAGGGAACTTCTCTATTTATCATACATTCCTCACACTCATTTGTAGCGCACAACTGAGAGAGAGAAGAAGTTGTTGGGACAAGAGAGAGAGAGACTACTGGTGTCGGGAGATCATATTATTGTTTTTGGGTTTTTTCTTTTGGTGTTGATTCTATCTCTGAGGAAGTTGTGGGGTTTTCTCCTTTATGGTTTCCCCGAGGAAAAACTTTTTGTTCATTGTCTCTTATGTTTGATTGTTGTGCATGTTATTCTATCAGTTAAAGATCCTAAGATAGTGCTAGCTTAAATGATAAAAATCTAACATGGTATCAGAGCGAACTTGAGAACAAGACACTGTGCAGGTGCAGAAACTAGGGATTCCTACTTTTTGGATCTCTCTCCACAGATTTTCAATAAAAGAAGGTTGGATTGACTCTCCTCTCCAGGGAGCATCTTTTTGTCGAAGTAGAATCTGATTCTGAGCATTTTCAATTTTTGACCCGACACTGCTACCGAAAATTAGGGCTTCCCACAGAAGTGGAATTTTCGAGTGAGCCCAGGCCTGGATTGATCTCCTCCCCAAAATCAAAGTTTATAGATCAATATCAAATTTTTTGGTTGGATAGAACTCCGGGAAATTCAAACCCTAATATGCTCATGAACCAGCTCTACAGAAATTTAGCTCTAGATCCAAATCCAACATCTTAACCTGGTAAGATCTAAATATTTTGTATTTCCATTTGAGGTTCTCAGTTAAGATGTCTCGTCATACCAAGATTGATGAAAAGCTTAAGGGAGCTGATAAATTCTGAGCCTGGAAGTATAGGATCTCCCTGGTCCTGGAAGAAAATGAGTTGGACTCCTACATCAATGAGGAGGTTCCAGTTCTAGAGGGAAATGAGGCTAAGGACTTACACAAGAATAAATTGGTCACAGCTAAGAGAATTATTGCTGATTCAATCAAGGATCACCTCATACCACATGTGTCCTCCCTAAAGACACCTAAAGCTATGTTTGATGCCCTGACCAAACTATTTGAAGGAAAGAACATAAACCAGAAGATGACTCTGAGAAACCAATTAAAGAATGTAAAGATCCAGAATGCAGAGACTATCCACTCTTACTTTACAAGGGTCTCTTAGATCAAGGAACAAATGGAAGTGGTAGATGAAGAAGTAGAGAATGCATAAATTGTGATGACCACATTGAATGGTATCCCTACGGCTTGGGACTCTTTCATTCAAGGGATCTGTGCCAGAAAGAAGCTAGTCAATTTTAGCAGGCTATGGGAGGAATGCTCACCCTTGTAACCTAGGGTCTGGGGTTACCAACTTACTACTAACCTTGCAGACAATCAACTTTACCAGAGAATGGAAAGGGAATACAAAGAAAATCTTGACTTACCTGATTACTAACGGTTAATCCAAGATTGATCTTCTCCTGCTCCTCTTCTCTCCAAATCTTCCAGGTATGCACCTCTTTCACCTGTAAAGAGAAAATTCTCCAAGTAATATCTCATGCAATATATAAGAGGTTAGATAAACAATATATCAAACATATAATCAAATACATTTATTAACCACAATACATGAAATAGACTCAACACAATGTTGGAAGAAGAATTCTCTTTATTAACAATCGGTGAATGAGATAAGAGTACAATCCAGCTTTTGAGACTAGGACTCCTCTACAACCAAAGGACTCTGAGTTCTACTGCTCCAAGACTTCTGAATATATACCACCAGCATAACTTTGCTCTCCAATAATGATTGATTAATACCCTCCCCAAGGCCTCTATTTATACTTTGGGAAATAGAGTGATTTCGAAGGTTGGGGTGGTCGAAACAGTTGGGATAGTTAAGGATTAGGGCCCAACTAATCTCAATTAATTTCATTTTATATTTTTTAAGGTCAAACTAAGGTGTACATGACTATTGATATAGGAAACCTACATATGACACACAGTTTCTCAAAGGAAACCCGCGTATGCTGGTGTACGCGGGTTGTAATGCAGATAGTCACGTAGAGTACGCGAGTTGCAATGGAGATAGTCGCATACGCAACTCAACACTTAGAAAAATTATATAGCAAGCTGGTTTAAGGGTAAATGCATCCCAATTCATGCCCATCTATAGTGCTTTGGCAAACTTCAATCCTAATATGTCCTTTTGTGTACCAACATAAAGAATGTTGGCACTCGGACAGAGAAGTGCCATTTGGGTTGATAATAGATGCCCCCTAATGTGTGAGGTCAGAGGGAAGTGATGGATGAAATACATTATAATAATTATCTTGGAGAACTCAGAATTCCAATGGAGTATAGGAAGTACCTAAAACAAATACATAGTAATGTCATATACAAAGTCATATCTGAGGATGCCATGTTCAATATACAAGAACACTAGCTCCTTTACAATATTTGAGTACATCATATGATACGAGTTCAAGACCACGTATATTAAAAAGGTGGATGGAAGCCATAATATACAATAATGATGAATCTTCAAAGATCTGGAAACTGTGTAAGTGAACACAACATAGTCTTGCGCAACTTAGATCATAGATATGAACCTAAGGTCTTCGTCAAAAATCCAAAAGAACCAGTACAATCTAGGCCATGTGAATAGATGTTGTTGAAGTCAAACTTGGATAGGATTCAACAGATTGTCAACCAATAGGTGATGATCGACAACTGAAGCAAAGGATATCACCAATAATAAAAGTGAATCCTGAGGTACGATCATCAAAACTCTAGGTCTTCGTCGTCGGGAAGTGTTGATGAGAAAACAAACTATGATAAGGAAGGCAATAGATCCTCCAACGGATCACAAGAGTGACTAGGAACTGGATAAGGGACGGTAGACACAAGTAATATGAGATATAACAATGATGGGATCAGGATAAAAATTAGATGAAGGGATAAATCCTTGAACAGTGAGCACGACACAGTGATGACCCAAGGCAGCTTTTAACTTTACAGATAATACAACTAGACTTATATGTCATGTAAGAGACATGATCAAATTCTCCAGGTATAATGGATAAGTGGAGGAGTAAGAAACTCGAAGTGATACTCAACTAAAAGTGAACACTGAGACATGAGTATCAGAAAATACAAAGAGTGCTATGTTCAAGGATGACATGCTGCCACCGACTGAGAATCAAAATCAAACCTCTTCCTTATATTTCCTATTAAATTTTAACGAGTCCAGGAAATTCAACTCAAATCTCTCTTCATTTTTTGACAAGCTTGAAGAGAAGAGGGAATAATGCTTGATAGTGTCACTGAGTCGTGGATTTTATGAGCCCGAACTAGTACATGCTCACTTGGTGTTTTCATATTTAGAGAGTATGAAAACTCTGAAGAAGACTCTAGGGGGGGTCCTTTTTTGTCCAATTTAGTTTTCTGAGGTTGAAAAAGTGTAAAACATACCACAGAATAACTCTCTTAACTTCCGTAGAAGAAAAGGTGAACCTTTTTCGTACTTAGTCAGGGAGGTCCAAAAAAAGTTAAATTACCACCTACCCAATGCTCCTTCGAGAGCAGCATATAACTTGAGTTTTACGAGTGTGAAGGAAAGCAAGATCACTCGGAAAGATCCATTTGAGTACGAGGAATTGGGCTTACAACAATAATCTCGATGTTTTGTTCTTGGTGTTTAACGAGCATGACAAATACATAAATTACACTCGAAATCTTTTTCATGTTTAGGTCCAGAGCACGAAAAAGAGAAAAACTGAGCTCATACCGGGGGTTCCTTTTCTGTAAGTTTAGTCCCTCAGGTCTGAAAAAGTGATAAAACTATGCTTGAGAATACTCTTCTCAATTCCACAGAAAATAGAGTGATCCTTTCTCATATTATTCCACATGGTCCGACAAAGAGATAACCTACCACCAATGTGGATGCCCATTCACATATTCTTAACAAGCCTGAATGGACAAGTTTACTTAGAAATCAATTCTATTTTGAGGAGTTGGACCTGGGCCTAAAGAAACTCCATATCTTTCTCGTGAAGTTTTAACGAGTCTAAAAAAGTCAACTCGTGGCCTCTTTACTGTTTTTAACAAGCTCGAAGGAGAGCAAAAAGAATGCTCTAAATGCGAGGAGACGAGTGAGAATGCTCTAAATGCAAGGAGACGAGTGTCATAGGCAGGTGAAACTAGTTCTAAGCGCAAGGAAAAAAGCTATGCATAATGCAAGGGAAGCTAGCAAGATAAGGACACTCAGGGAATGTCTCATCAAGGTAAAAGGTGTCAAGTTGCAAAGGAAAAATGATACAAGGCTTAACAATGATGAGAACAAAGATGAGGGCTTATACAACGAGCTAAAAGCATGGAAGTTGGCATCAGGCTCATAAGTGTGAGCAGGGCACATGCAAATGCAGTTACATCTTGAACAACAAGACAAGGCCACTAAACAGTTGTGAATCAAACTAAGAATCCTATCTCCAAGAAGCAACAACATCAGGATCATATTCAGAAGAAAAGTTATGATGCAGGTCACTTTGGTAGAAACACATGTGACTTTGCTATCTTCTACAAAAGGGAAATTCAAGGAATAATCGATCGAAGAAGATTCTATAACACCAAGGCTCGATGGTTTATAATCAGTAAGATCAACCTCAGAAGGAAAGAAAATATCAACAGGGGAGATAGAGTCTGCAAGAGAAAACTCAATATCACAGGATTTGAAAAATTCAAAAGAAAAATCAAACTCATCAGAATCACTGACTTGTTGTTCAAAGGGAGAGTCCAAAAACTCAACAAGACCAACATAAGAAGACCGATCCATGGGAAAATTAGGATTACTAAGAAAATCAGGGTTAGACTTAGTCACAACTGAACCAACATCCAAAAGAGGGTTAGAATGTATCAAAGACTCTAGGAAGACTTCATCCGACGAAAGGAGATCATCCAAGATAGGACACATGTCTAAAATTTCAAATGGATTGATAGAGTGGAGATTAGGCCCAATAGTCTATATAGGATGAGTTACCTGGTCAACTTCTAGGACCAAGTCCCGAGAAGGTAAGCATGAAAACAGAGGCTGCTTCTCAGTAGAAATTGAATGCAAAGTACATGAGGCCACATAACTCACCTGCGGCGGGGTAGTGTCTATAGAAACACTGGGAATCAATAAAGGAAGGACCTGGTCTCTAGTTGGGTAAGGATATGGATCAAGAAAATCCAACTGATCAATAGTGACAATTTTTTTGCCATGATTAAAGTACATCACACGAAAGAATGTTGACACCGCATCTTGCATGGAATAGACATAATCACGTCCAAGGAGCATATTGAAGTCCAAGGGGTATTCTATCACCATGAAGTCAACTAAGACGGTCTTCCCACCCAAAGTAACAGGTGTTTGAGCAAGAATTCCCAAGGCTATACAAGTTCTTCTATCAAACGCCAGTAATTGACTAGTAGTCAACACAAGGTTGGGAGATCCCATGCCTCTCCAAGCACGAGCAGACAAGATACTAACTGAGGCTCCTTCATCAACAATACAACAAGCAATCATGTATGTCTCAACTTTGACCTTTATCTGGAAAGGTGCATCAGAAGGAAGGCGCGGCTCAACTAGGCTATCCCAATCAAAGGAAGCAATTTAAGAGCTTGGTGGGGGTTGATCCAAAGCAAGTTCAGTGCCCCCTTGTTCAGTAAGTTCTAAACTTGCAATGAAGAAAATGTGACTAGCAGACACTTTACTCTCCAAAGGAAGAGTGGGATTGATCGACAATGGAATCAATTCAACCGCTTCATGAAAGTCACTCTCTGAAGGGATGTTAGATTTTTATCTTTCTAAGCTAGCATTATCTTAGGATATTTAACTGAGAGAATAACATGCACATCAATAAAAACAAGAGACAAGAGACACAAAGAATTTTCCTCGAGGAAACCATAAAGGAGAAAACCCCGCAACTTCCTCAGAGATAGAATGAGCACCAATGGCAGCAGTAAAACCTGAAAATAGAAAAGATGATCTCCACAGCTTGTTCTCTCTCTCACACTGAGAGATCTTCTCTTCTCTCACTCATGCGCCCCAATGAGTGAGTGTCTGTGTGATAAATAGAGAGGCTCACTCTCTATTTATATTCTTTCGTTCACTTGAATCCCACTCCAACATGTCAGCCTCACTTAACAATTACTTACTAGAGCCGACATCTCTAGGATTGTCTAATAACCCTAGTTCCCCACAACTTGTGGGGACTTTTCCTCCTCCGACCAATAAGGAGGGTTATCCTTAACACAATGGTGGGGACTATTTCCCCAACTTAGAATTACTCACCTAGGGTCGACTTCTCTAGGATAGTCTAATAACCCTAGGACCCCACAACTGTGGGGACTTTAACCCTTGAAAAATAGGAGGGTTACCCACAATGACTTGACATGACTTGTTCACATTATAGAAACTTCTGATCGGAACATCGGGGCATGACATGACTCAATTAAATTACAAACACATCCCAGAATAAACATCGGGGTATAATACATAAGATATACAAGTGAATACATTCTGAAGTTACAATTACATCAACACTCCCTCTTAACTAGGAAGGTATTCTCTCAACACAATTTATCAGCACAAGTATTCTTCTCTGTATCATCTATATCATCATCGATTTCTCGTCATCTTCCAGTCATATTCATCTTCAGGTCATCTTCATCTTCAAGTCATCTTCACCTTCAGGTCATCTTCATCTTCAAGTCATCTTCATCTGGATCTGGATCATCACTTGATTTGGATCATCATCATTGGATCTAGATCATCACTCGATCTGGATCATCACTACTGGATCATCATCAAGTATGGATCATCACTTGATCTAGATCATCACTATTGGATCATCATCAAGTCTGGATCATCACTTGATCTGGATCATCACTACTGGATCATCACTTGATCTGGATCGTCACTACTGGATCATCATCAAGTCTAGATCATCACTTGATCTGGATCGTCACTACTGGATCATCACTTGATCTAGATCATCACTGCTAGATCATCATCAAGTCTGGATCATCACTTGATCTAGATCATCATCAAAGCTAGATCATCACTAAATCATCATCAGCATTACGGCTTCTGCTATCTCAATCAAATGGTGCTATCTCTTCATTCTTCTTGTCACAGGAAGTTCTACAAAGCCAACCCTTTTTCATGTTAGCTGTAGTCCTACCCTTCATGTAGGTCTTCATCAGTGCTTATATATGACCCTAAGTCAGAATGGCCCACCCAGCTCTTACATCTGACCTCATCTTATTATAAAGGCACGCCCAGCACTCACATCTGACCTCATCTTGTCAGAAAGGCCCAGCACTCACATATGACCATGTGTAAACACATCACGCCAGAATGGCTCAGCACTTATATCCAACCATGTGAGAACACACTGCATTGGAAACGCTCATCACTTACATCTGACCATGTTCAAAAAAAACACATCGAAAGGGCTCTACACTTACACTTGACCATGTTCGAAAACACCGCATCAAAAGGGCTCTGCACTTATATTCGACCATGTTTGAAAACACCACATCGAAAGGGCTCTCAGTCCCAGACTGAGTATTCCTGGTAACTAACCAGGTGCCTCCATTCTCCCAGAGAATGGCATCAGCCCTTATATCTGATCAAGTGGGAACACCTCCCTCAATCACATCAGAATGACCAAGCACTCACATCTGATCATGTAAGACTACATCCTACAGTCATATCAGAATGGACCTCAGTCCCATATTGAGTTTTCCTAGTAACTAACCAGGTGCCTCCATTCCAAGAATGGCATTTATCCCTTACATATGATCATGTAGGGACCAATCCTACAGTCACATCAGAATGGCTTAGCACTCATATCTGATATGGAAGGAACCAAATCCTCTCACCATGACAGAATGGCTCAGCCCTTACATCTGACCATGGAAGGAACCTAATCCTCTCACCATGTCAGAATGGCTCTCGGTCTCATCATTTCCCCTTGGAGGGAACCTTGATCTGGAGAACACCAAGTTTCTCCCTAAAGTACTCAAACTTCACTTTGGCCAATGGATTCATCAACACATCATATATCTATTTGTCCATCTCAACATACTGGAGCTTCACTACTCCTCTCTGCACCATATCCCTGATATAGTGATATTTGATATCATACTGTAGTAGCACCTCGATGTTCTCTTCCTATCAATGGAACTGCCTATCCAATATGAATCCACATAACCTCCTAGGTTAATCTTTTAATTCACCTCATACTTGAGCCCATAATCAACTGTACCCTTTAGGTACCTCACTGCATGCTTTGCAACCATCAGGTGAACATGTCTCAATGTGTTCATAGCAAAGCAAATATTTGGTCTCATATTTGTTAAGTACATCAATTGACAATACATCATGGCATCAACCAAATATAATGAAGCAACACTAAATAGCTTCTGGTTCGATGCCATAGGTGTGGTCATGGCCTTGCAGTCCATCATCCCAAACCTCTTCAGGATCTCTATTGCATACTTCCCTTGTCCGAGGAATATTCCATCCACATTCTGCCACACCTCCATGCCTAGAAAATAGTGCACCGACACATAACAGGAGCATCACTGGTCTTCTGCCTTCAACGTTGAGGCAAAGGTTGGAATCTTCTTTACTTTCAATAAAGCCTAGAGTCATTAGTAATCTATCCATCCTATCATACCATGTCGAACCGCATGATATTCTGTAGTCACTCCCTCTAAAGCAGAGCATCATTCTTCCTCTGTCTTTCATACTCTATGCACTGAAACATTATGTACGGGAGTGACAAGTAGCTTCCTCTATTACTAACATTCTATGTATCCATCTAGGATCACTGGATACCAAGATCCTCTATCTTGAACTTTTTCAGAAGTTCTTCTCGCACCCATCTGTGAGCTTATCATCCTCTATCAACCTTGTAGCAAAGGTTTAGGTCTTCATCAAGCTCCTTATGTATGTGTTATGCCATGGGTGTCTTCTGAGCTCGTACAAGGCCTTCTTTCATTTGCACACATGATTCTTCCTATCATGTGTATTTCTAGTGGCTGCAAATATTTCTTCGTAGTCTATGCCTTGTGCTACAAATCTTGCCTTGTATCCCACTATGTTTCCATCTACTGCATGATGGAACTACGAACTTCCCTTCACATATCGATAATGTATCCTAGACATCATTCTTATTGAATTGGTCTTCCATTTCTTCTTGGTTACTTCTTCATGGTTGGAAGGTTCTGCATCAATGGTGTCGCTACATTTGTCATATTATTCTTCATCTTGTTGTCACTTGTTCTTCGGAACAATTCTCATCCTTCTTTGCTTGTAGGTGATTGTACTCGATCTTTCCTACAAGTAAAATGCATTTGTATGGTTGGAAACATTTCATAAGGCATATTCATAATGGAAAATTCTTATGCATAAATATATGATCATGCAACTATTTTAGCCAATACAACATTCATCCATATCTCATGGAAACTTTCTAGATGTCTTCCATCTCTACTAGGACAACATTGAGATTGTGCACTAATCCAATATGTCAGCAAATAGGTTTCATTCTAGATAAGTAGCAATGGAGAGTTGTATAGCACCATGAGCTACTTACCCATCACATGCATATTAGTAGTATACTATCATTAATGCAAACATTCTATCATGCATAATACATCAACTAAATATAAACATATGCATAACAAAAACAATATCATGAAATGACAATTGAATACTTATCTTTATTTGTTTTGTGGGTATACTCCTTCTTGATCCTTCTGCTTCATCATATTCTTCATTCATGACTTCATCATTTCTTATCCAAATGCTCAAGATGGATAAGAGGTTCTTCAAGAATTGAGTCCTTCATATTCCTCATCACTTGAGGGATCTTCTTTCGATGGTGACAGCTTGATCTTCAGTTTCTCCCATATTATCTTCTCTTATTATGAGTCGAGCTTCTTCTTCTTCCCAAAGTCTGTTGAAAGTAATCACTTTATTCTGGCACATATTCCTTGAATGAATGAATCCCATGATCCCGGGAGGCCATTCAAGGTGGCTATCACCACTTCTGCATTCTCCACTTCTGCTTCAACTTGTTCTTTGATTTGAGAGACCCTTGTAAGGTATGACTGTATGGTCTCTGCATTCTAGATCTTCACATTCTTCAACTGGTTTCTTAAGGTCATATTCTATTTTATGTTCTTCCCTTCAAATAGCTTGGTCAAGGAATCAAACATCTTCGGTGTCTTTAGGGAATACACTTGTGTTACAATTTTATCCGTGATTGAATCAACAATGATCTTCTTGGCCTTGACCAAGTTCTTCTTGTGTAAGGCTTTGAGCCACATCTCCCTCTGGAACTGGAACCTCTCTTCTTATGTAGGTGTGCAATTCATTTTCTTCAGAGAGATCATATACTTACATGCTTGGAAGTTGTCAACTTAAACAATCTTATCATCAAGCTGATGTGATAGATCACTTTGAAATGAGAACCTCAAATGAAAAAATAGCAAAATATTAGATCTTACCGATTTGAGGTGTCCGTCCTGGTTCCGTAGCTGGCTGATCTAGGGTTTGTTAGAGAAAACTGAATTTTTAAAACTTGGAATATTTCAGATTTTATTGGATAGAAATATAGATATCTTCAAGTTGAGCTGTCCAATGTACTCCTTTTCTGAAAACAGTGGAGGGAAGCTCCTGGAACAGGAAGCCCTAGTTTTCCAATTTCTTCTGCAAAAATTCCTGTTACTATTTCTATGGTATCTACAAAATTACTACTCCTACATGTATGAAACTTCTCACTTTGGTATCCTCACATGTCCCTGTTCCAAAAACATAGGTTTCATCATGATTGGTTGCACCAAGTGAGAATTATGATCATTTTCCCAAGGTGACCTGTTACAGGACTGTTCAGAATAGCGAAGTTGTACGGACTTCCACGTGTCATTGATTCATATTCTGGGTTTGAAACTTAGAGAAGAGAAATTATAGTCCATTACCTTTCTGGAACATCTTCATAAATTTCATTTTGACCTTTATAGACCAAGATATAGCAATTATCCCTAGGTGTCCTGTTTAGGGATGAATCCTGGAAGAGGCTGGAACCCTAACTTGGAGGGATCATATCTCCAAAAATATAGCGAATATGAGGCTTAATTTTGGACATAGTGTACATCAGGATTTTATATTCTACCTATACAATTTTCATCTCGTGATCCTTTTCCAATCCCAAGATATAGCGAATTTACCAAAACTTATCAGTTTTAGTATTTAGGGTTTTTTCAACTCAGGGTCAAACTAGGGTTTGACTTTTTCAGAGTTTCACCCAACCAAAAATATTGACCCAGGTCTCTAAAATTTGATTTTGATGAGGATATAAATCCTATTCTGGGCTCACTAAAAAATTCCTCTTCTGTAAGAAGCCCTAATTTCCCGCACCAAAAACTAAAAATGCTCGGAATCGAATTCCGCTTGGACAGAAAGATGCGCCCTTCAATGGAGAGTCAGCCTAGCATACTTTTGCCGATGGATTGTGGAGAGAGACACAAAAATTAAGAAGCCCTAGCTTTTGTAGCTGCACAATTTCTTCTTCTCAGGTTAGCTCTGATACCATGTTAGATTTTTATCTTTCCAAGCTAGCATTATCTTAGGATCTTTAACTAAGAGAATAACATGCACGGCAATAAAAACAAGAGACAAGAGACACAAAGAATTTTCCTCAGGGAAACCATAAAGGAGAAAAAACCGCAACTTCCTCAGAGATAGAATGAGAACCAATGGCAGCAGTAAAACCCAAAAACAAAAATGATGATCTCCACAGTTTGTTCTCTCTCTCACACTGAGAGAGCTTCTCCTCTCTCACTCATGCACCCCAATGAGTGAGTGTGTGTGTGATAAATTGAGAGGCTCACTCTCTATTTATATTCTTTTATTCACTTGAAGCCCACTCCAACATGTTGGCCTCACTTAACAATAACTTACTAGAGCCGACATCTCTAGGAGTGTCTAATAACCCTAGTGCCCCACAACTTATGGGGACTTTGCCTCCTCCGACCAACAAGGAGGGTTATCCTTAACTCAACGGTGGGGACTATTGCCTTGAATTACAATGAATGACCTAGGGTCAACTTCTCTAGGATATTATAATAACCCTAGGGCCCCACAACTGCGGGGACTTTAACCCTTGACAAATAGGAGGGTTACCCACAATGACTTGACATGACTTTTTCACATTATAGAAACTCCCGATCGAAACATCGGGGCATGACATGATTCAATTACATTACAAACACATCCAGGAATAAACATCGGGGTATAATACATAAGATATACAAATGAATACATTCTGAATTTACAATTACAATAACAAGGGAGAGTGGGATTGACCACATGTGACATTGGTTCAATCACATCAGGATCACTCTCTGAAAGAAGAGTGGGATCGACGAAAGCTAAGATTGGTTCGACCACTTGATCAACCAAAGGTTGAGTAGGTTTTTGAGAAACTATAGGTTGTTTAGGAGAAGGAAATTCTTGAGTCTCAGACCACACTCTTCGCACCTCTGCGATAACAGGGTACTAGTGAGTAATATGATCTCCCTCACATAGCTTACAAGGGAACTTAAGTTTGCACTTCAAATGACCAATTTTCTCAACAGTGTCAACATGACTAGTAGTGGATAACAGTTTTCTCTCAGCATGACCTACAGAGGCTGAGAATTTTCCCCCAACATGACCACTGGAGGCTGGGTGACTGGGTCCAACCTGACTAAGAGAGGCTGGTTGTTGAAAATCTTCAGGATGTTCAAAAACGGGATGACCATGAAACCAAATTCTTTGCACCTCCACAATGGAAGGGAATTTATAAGTAAGGTGGTCTCCCTCAAAAATCTTACAAGGAAACTTGGGCTTGTGTTTTGAACAGGTAATCTTTTCAACAATGTCAACATGACTCACAGTGGCTGACGGATTGTCTCCAACATGAACCACAAAGGTTGAAATACTGCCCCAAACATGACTTGTAGAGGTTGGATGAGCACCACCAACATGAACAACAGAGGTTGAATGGTGAGGATAAACATGCTTTGTAGCAGTTGATTGTATGCCCCCATCATGAACTTCAGAGGTTGGGTGGTTGGGTCCAACATGACTTGCAGAGGTTGGATGGGGGGGTTCAACTTGAACATCAGAGGTTGAACGGGTGCCCTCAGCATGAACTATAGAGGCTAGGTGGTGAAGATCAACTTGACTTGCAGAGGTTGAACGGGTGCCCCCTTTCTTATGTCTTCTTCCTATTCCTCTTTCTTTTACTCCTTTTAGACTGTCAGGTACTAGTATCAGTGCTTTCACCGCATGAGGTAGAAGAAAGAGGAGAAACAACTACACGCGAAGGGGAAGTAGTGTTTTGATGCCCTTGATATAAGGAGCTTACTTGAGAAGCATCATGAGCATTTAGGATGGTTGGAGTGGAAAACAACCACACCGGTAGCCCTAGGGTGAATCCAGGTAGATTCAAGGTGGTCATCAAAGGAACACTAACATTCCCTATGAGAGGAATAGTACAAGGAGTTCCCAACATGGGGATCTCTTGGTTGGTGTTCAAAGGGGTGTTAGCCATAGTTTCAAACAAGAGACAAAGTTTGAGGTTGATAGAAAACCAAAAGTACAAAGCATACACCTGAAGGAAAACTAAGTACAGACAAACCACACAGCACTCACTAAAAAATTCCTAAATGCAAACAGACAAACAGATATAAGATATGATTTCTAGAAGGAATTTGATAGATAGTTACTTGGCATCCCTGTAGATGTTCTTAGGCACAAATGGAGGAATCACCCACTGCCCTCCCACACCTTTTACTGGGGTTACCTTCCAATCCCGTCCAAGGTCAACCAGAAATAGCCTTCTGGTGTACCTGTGTATGAACCCTAGATGTCAAAGAGACTAAAGGGTACCTTAACTATATTGACAGTATGGGGGGATAGTCGAAAGCCTGGTTCCTATGCATGGGAAGGGTAGAAAATCCCGAAACCTTGTCTAAGACAGAATCCCCAAATGCGCAAAAACCCTGGTCTACACTTTGACAAGGAATCAGAGGGTTATCTCCTCAGTCCAAGTCTCCACGCAACCTCGTGCTTAACTCCTGTTTGATAGGAGATTCATAGATACAATCAACATAGAAGAGGATTTACCTAGTGATTGTCCAACTATGTCTGAATTTAAACACTTGTGGGGAGTTTAAACTTCCTATCCCACAAGTCTAGCCTAAGCTAGTTGGTGTACGAGCCTAAAAAATAAAACTTACTAATAATTTTTAAATTATATCGTTCATTTTAAAAGGCTATTTTTAGTCAGAGGGTAAATGGAGTGAAACATATGTGGTGTTTTGACTCAAAGTTGAAACAAAATGACTAAGCAAAGAGAAATGAAATGCAAAAAGAAAAAACTATTCTCTTTCTTTTTCAAATAGAAACTTGAAAGCCACAAAAGAACAATTTCTTTTTATTTTTTTCAAAAATAATGATATGCAGTGCATTAAAGACAAAACCCTAATATACATGCACATTAAGTGACTATATGTTCTTTTCCTATTTGTAAATGTAGGCTAATGAAATTACAACTAAGTATGAGAAGACTAAGACTTATTTTTGTAATTTTTGAAATTTTATTTGAAAATACTGAAAAGAAAACTACTAAGTGCAACTATATGCAAAAGCATAAAATGTTTTTTCTTTCATTTTTTTCAAATTCTTCAAAAACTACAATGCATCTAAATGCAAAATTTTGAGTAAGTTTGAATGATCAAAACATATCAAAAGCAAAAATGAAGTATAGAAGACCTACAAAACCAAACTTCAACCACACAGGAAGGAAACTTGGTAAAAAACCTGACTTGGGAAGAATCAATGAATAAAATCCACTTAAATCACGAAAGGACAAGTGACAAACTGACACTACTTGAAAGCAATACAGAGTACAAGGTATCTAAAATCCTGATCACTAATTCAGATACACAGTACTGAACCTATCACCCAAATAGGAGAATCCACCTCAAATTGCTAAGTGAAAAAAGGCTCAAAAAACAAAACTCAAGGGCTTACTGAAAAACACAAAGTATGGTTTACAGGACTTTCAGACTTACAGGAAGATGCCAGTAACAGAGGACCTTCAATCAGAGCAAAATCCAAACAAGACAGGGACAAGAAACCCCCTCTAAAAATTTATGCTGCTAAAAGACGTACACGACTGTCTTATAGAGCAACCCACGTATTGTACGCGACTGTCCTATAGAGCAACTCATGTATGCAAGTTTATGTACATGACTGTGTAGCACAGCAACCCACGTACACAACAAAAAAATTTCAAAAAAAGTAAAAATAACCAAGGTCTTTAGACACACTACTGCAAATCAAAGCCAAGATAGACAACCACACACTGAATCAGAGCAAATACTGGGCAAGTATCTACAGGACTAACCCACAACAGGCTGGACTCCCCAGCGGAGTCACCAATTCTGTTGTTCAAGATTAAGCACCCTTTTTACCTAGGGTCTGGGGTTACCAACTTACTACTAACCTTGTAGACAATCAGGTTTACCAGAGAATGGAAAGGGAATAGGAAGAAAATATTGACTAACCCGATTATCGACGGTTGATCCAAGATTGATCTTCTCCCGCTCCTCTTCTCTCCAAAGCTTCCAGGGATGCACCTCTTTCACCTTTAAAGAGAAAATTCTCCAAGTAATATCTCATGCATGTATATATAAGAGGTTAGATAAATGATATGTCAAACATATAATCAAATACATTTATTAACCACAATACATGAAATAGACTCAACACGATGTTGGAAGAAGAATTATCTTTATTAACAATCAATGAATGAGATAAGAGTACAACCCAGATTCTGAGACAAGGACTCCTCTTCAACCAAAGGACTCTGATTTCTGCTGCTCCAAGACTTCTGAAGATATACCATCAGCATAACTTTGCTCTCCAATAATGATTGATTAATACCCTCCCCAAGGCCTCTATTTATACTTTGGGAAATAGAGTGATTTCGAAGGTTGGGGTGGTTGAAGCAATTGGGATAGTTAAGGATTAGGGCCCAACTAATCTCAATTAATCATGTTTTATATTTTTTAAGGTCAAAATAAGGTGTAAATGACTATTGATATAGGCAAACTGCATATGACACGCGAGTTGCTTAAACGCTGGTGTACACAAGTTGCAATGCAGATACTTGCGTACAATACGTGAGTTGAAATGGAGATAGTCGCGTATGCAACTCAACACTTAGAAAAATTATATAGCAAGCTGGTTTAAGGGTAAATGCATCCTAAGTCATGCCCATCTATAGTGCTTTGGCAAACTTCAATCCTAATATGTCCTTTTGTGTACCAACATAAAGAATGTCAGCACTCGGACAAAGAAGTCCCATTTGGGTTGATAACAAGAAGAAGCTTGAATATTAGCATGAGAAGAAAAGATATGAAGTGAATATCAAGCTCTCACAGTACAATCCAAGAAAACCAGAACAAGACATCACAGAGGTAAGCACTCTCACCAGAAGAGTAAATTTAGAAAGTTTAAAGATATGTCTAAGTTAATTTGCTATACATGTGATGAAAGAGGACACTTTGCAAGAGATTGTCCTAGAAACAAAGCTAGATCTCTCAAGAAGAAGGGAAATAAGAAAAGACATCATGCTCATGCTGTAGAAGATGATGAGCCTTCCAAGAAGAGAATCAGACAAGATAGTGATGATTCTTCAAGTGATGAAGAATATGTTTTGATTTCCGCTCTCACAGGAAACATCACACATGGAAGCAATGATTGGATTATTGATAGTGGGGCTTCCAAACATATGACAGGATTCAAAGAATCCTTTGTGAAACTATCAGAACATGAATCACCCCACAAGGTGAAACTTGGAGATGACTACCAGTATCCAATAAAAGGTAGTGGGGAATCCTCCTATAAGCTAGATTCTAGAAAGTCTATAAAGATGAAAGACGCATTGTTTGTACCAGGACTAAAGAAGAACCTCCTCTCCATATCTACATTAGATGAAAAAGGCATAATGGTTGCATTTGTAGATGGCCAAGTTCTCATGTGGCCAAAGGGAAATACTATTGATGATGTAGTAGTGATTGGGGAACAAGAAGGAGGTCTATACAAATTGAAGGGCAAACCAGAACAAGCTGTGGTCCATGAATCATTAGAGCCAAATGAACTTTGGCATAGAAGGCTTGCACATGTGCACTATAAGGCACTACCACTTGCAAGCAAAGTTGTTGAAGGACTTCCAGAAATTCAAGCAAAACATGATTGTGTCTACAAAGGATGTGCGAAGGGAAAGAACACAAAGAAGACATTTCCAAGTAGCAAGAGCAAAGCAAAAAGAGTCTTGGAAATCATTCACTCC
Source organism: Pseudotsuga menziesii (assembly GCA_001517045.1). Taxonomy (NCBI): domain Eukaryota; kingdom Viridiplantae; phylum Streptophyta; class Pinopsida; order Pinales; family Pinaceae; genus Pseudotsuga; species Pseudotsuga menziesii. The sequence goes on along the minus strand of LPNX010859439.1, from coordinate 298,812 downwards.
GATGTATGGGGTTCGATGTCATCCAGTTCATTAAGCGGGTATGTATACTATGTTTATTTTATTGATGATTTTTCTAGGAAGACATGGATATACTTCTTAAAGAACAAAGATGAAGTATTCAACAAGTTCAAGGAATTCAAAGCCTTGATCGAGAACCACACAAAAAATAAGATCAAGACCTTTTGATCAGATAATGGCAGAGAATTCACATCAAATTAATTCAAATAATTATGCAAAGATTCAGGGATTAAGAGGGAGTTAACCACTCCATATAATCCACAACAAAATGGGGTTGCGGAAAGGAAGAATAGAAAGACCATGGAAGCTACAAGGGCCATGCTTCATGATCAAGATCTTCCCATGCATCTATGGGCAGAATATGGTAGAAATGTGATGTATGTACAAAACCATACTCCACACAGAGTACTCAAGAACAAGACACCTGAAGAAGTATTTTCTGGCAAGAAACCAGAAGTCAGCCATCTCAGAATATTCGACTATCCAGTGTACATACATATTTCAAAAGAAAAGAGGACAAAGTTAGATCCTTCAGGAAGGAAGGGTATATTTGTGGGATACTTTGAAATCTCGAAGGCTTACATAATATACTTCCCAGGATTCAAGAAGATCGACATCAACAGGGATGTAACATTTGACGAAGACTCAGCTTACAACAAATCCAGAAAGAGATCTGCTAAAGAAACTAAAGAAACAAAAGTACCCAGAATTCATGACACGACCATGAACAAAGAAATTCGAGAAGAAGATCGAGAATTAGAAGAACCTCAAGAATATGTAGATCCACCTCAGGAGAAGAATCCTCACAAGAGGAAACCTGCTTGGGTACAAGAAGCTATCCAAGGTGCAGAAAGATATGGGGCTCTAGAAGAAAATCTCAGAGAAAGGAAAAGAACCAGGTCATGCTCCAGTTATGTAGCCTTATTATGTGACTTCACCGATAAAGAACCTTCCAACTATGAAGAAGCGACAGAAAGAAAAGAATGGAAGGATGCTATGATCGAAGAGTACCAATCGATCATGAAGAATGATGTTTGGGATGTTATTCCAAGACCAGAAGGGAAGTTTGTTGTAACTTCCAAATGGATCTACAAGATCAAGCATGTTGTAGATGGTAGCATAAAAAAATATAAAGCAATATTTGTGGCTCGTGGATTCTCCCAGAAAGAAGGAATAGATTATGAAGAAACTTTTTCACCTGTAGCCAAATACACTTCCATCAAATTAGTACTTTCTCTAGCTGCAGTAATGAAATGGAAGATACACCAGATGGATGTCAAGACTGCTTTCTTGAATGGTGTAGTGGAAGAGGAAGTGTATGTGGAGCAGCCACTCAGTTTTGGGACACATGACAAGGAGACTCATGTGTGCAAACTGAAGAAATCCCTGTACGGTTTGAAACAGGCACCCAGGACATGGTACGACAGAATTGATAGCTTCCTATCTAGTTTTGGATTTACCAAGAGTAAAGCAGATACCAACCTTTACTACAGGGTTGAATATGATAACCCAGTGATACTCCTACTGTATGTAGATGATCTGTTTGTAACAGGTATGGATGGGTTGATTGCTGATACAAGAGGAAGCTTGCTACTGAGTTCAAAATGAAGGACTTGGGTATGATGCACTATTTTCTAGGTATGGAGGTGTGGCAGAATACAGATGGAATTTTCCTAGGACAAGGGAAGTATGAGGTAGAGATCCTAAAGAGATTTGGGATGATGGATTGCAAAGCCATGACCACACCTATGGCATCGAACCTGAAGCTATTGAGTGATGCTTCATCAGAAGCGATTGATGCCATGATGTATCGTCAGATGATTGGGTCCTTGATGTACCTGATGAATATGATAAAAGATATTTGCCTTGCTGTGAACACCTTGAGCTAGTTCCTGATAGATCCAAGACATGTTCACTTGATTGCTGCAAAGCATATTCATAGGTACCTGAAGGGTATAGTTGGTTATGGGCTCAAGTATGAGGCGAATTACAAGATTAACTTGGAAGGTTATGTTGATTCAAATTGGGTAGTTAGTTCCATTGATAGAAAGAGCACTTCAGGATGTTACTTCAGTATGGGATCAGGTGTGATCTCCTGGTTTGGTAGGAAGCAATCTTGTGTGGCACTGAGTACAGCCAAAGCAAAGTATGTTGCAACTTGTTCAGCTAGTTGTGAGGAAGTATGGTTCAGGAAGCTACTATCTGATTTATTTGATCTCCAGTTGGATGCTACTTATATATATTGCGACAACCAGAGTTGTGTGAAGTTGTCTGAGAACCCGGTGTTCCATGACAAGTTGAATCATATCGAGATCAAATATCATTATATCAGGAATATGGTGCAGAGAGGAGTAGTGAAGCTCCAATGTGTTGCGACGGATGAACAGATAGTTGATGTGTTGACTAAGCCATTGGCCATAGTGAAGTTTGAATACTTCAGGGAGAAACTTGGAATTCTCCAGATTGAGGTTCCCTCCAAGGGGAAGTGATGAGTCCGTGAGCCATTCTGACACGGTGAGAGGATTGGTTCCTTCCATGGTTAGATGTAAGGGCTGAGCCATTTTGTCATGGTGAGAGGATTGGTTCCTTCCATGGCAGATGTGAGTGCTGAGCCATTCTGAGGTGACTATGGGATGTGTTCCCACATGATCAGATATAAGCATTGAATGCCATTCTCTAGGAGAATGGAGGTACCTGGTCAGTTACCAGGAATACTTAGTTTGGGACTGAGAGCCATTCTGGTGCGATGTGTTTACACATAGTCAGATGTAAGTGCAGATCCATTCTGGCGTGACGTATTTACACATGGTCAGATGTAAGTGCAGAGCCATTTTGGCGTGATGTGTTTACACATGGTCAGATGTAAGTGCAGATCCATTCTGGTGCAATGTGTTTACACATGGTCAGATGTAAGTGCAGAGCCATTCTGTCGCTATGTGTTTACACATGGTCAGATGTAAGTGCAGATCCTTTCTGACAAGATGAGGTCGGATGTGAGTGCTAGGCCTTTCTGACATGGGTTTTTGATGTGTTCCTCCCATGGTCAGATGTGAGTGTTGGGTGTGCCTTTCTGACATGGTTCTTGGATGTGTTCCTCCCATGGTCAGATGTAAGTGTTGGGCGGGCCTTTCTGACATGGTTCATTCCATGGTCAAATATAAGTGTTGAAGGCAATAAATACCTACATGAAGGCTAGGCCTACAACTGGCATGAAAAAGGACTAGATCTGTAGAACTTCCTGTGATGAGAAGAATCAAGAGATAGCACCAATGATGATGACCAAGAGATGATCCATAACGAGTGATGATCCAGCAATGATGATCTAGCAGTGATGATCCAGATCCAGTGGTGATGATCCAGATCAATTGATGATCTAGATCCATATGAAGATGACTTGAATATGAAGATGACAAGAACTCGATGATGATCTAGATGATATAGAGAAGAATACTTGTGCTGATAAATTATTTCGAGAGAATACCTTCCTAGTTAAGAGGGAGTGTTGATGTATTTGTAAATTCAGAATGTATTCACTTGTATATATTATGTATTGTACCCTGATTTTTATTCTGGGAATTGTATGTAATGTACTTGAGTCATGTCATTCCACGATGTTCCTATTGGGAGATTCAATAATGTAAACAAGTCATGTAAATTCATTGTGGGTAACCCTCCAATTGATCAAGGGTTAAAGTCCCCACAGTTGTGGGGCCCTAGGGTTATTAGACTCTCCTAGAGAAGTTGGCCCTAGTGAGTTATTGTCAAGTTGGTAATTAGTATAAATAGAGAGGGAGCTTCTCTATTTATCATACATTCACTCACACTCGGTTGTCGCACATAACTAAGAGAGTAGAAGTTGTTGGGACAAGAGAGAGAGAGGCTACTGTTATCGAGAGATCATCTTACTATTTTTGGGGTTTTGCTTTTGGTGCTAATTCTATCTCTGAGGAAGTTGCAGGGTTTTCTCCTTTATGATTTCCCTGAGGAAAAACTTTGTGTCCATTGTCTCTTATGTTTTATTGTTGTGCTTGTTATTCTCTCAATTAAAGATCCTAAGATAATGCTAGCTTAAATGATAAAAATCTAACAGTTTGTTTAGACACGTCAAGTCCTATTAGTGTCTTTCCACTTACCATACTTGATCTCATGTGCTTATGCATATCCTCCTTTTTTCTTGGCATCAATACTCAGATCCTCCTTGAATATTTTGAACATCTCCTTCTCTCCTCCTTTCATACAGAGGATTCATTACTAGTGTATTTCAATGAGTCTATTGATATGCTTATATGTGATCCTTTGGATTCTTATTTAGAAGCATATTTTCAAGTTGATACACAAATCATAACATCATCCATACCATCTACCATACCTCTGAATAATCCCAAGAGTATACAAATCCCAAGTTCACTAGTTGATTCCTCGTAGGTCTCTTTTGCAGTGCTACTTATCTTACATGGTTTGAAGTATTTCCTATCTTTCACCGGTTGGTTATCCATGTCCTTAATCATATTTGGACTGATATTAAACATGTTTGGATCTGTTCTAAACACTTATGGTTCAAATCTCATGTCCATCCATCATTCATATTTTTACACCTATCAGTTTTCCCCAGTTGCTCATAGTTTTAGTCTAGCCCTATATCCTCATGGAGCCACTAAATCCTTTGTCTTTGTTTGTCCATATGCTAATGTTTCTGATATATCATATTTTTATCAGCCTCATATAAGATCTGGAAATGTGCTACATTATATTGGAATATTGACATGTGATTCACATCACAATTTTGCAGCTATTCAGGGAATTGAGTGTGTAATAAATTGTCTTAATTTTTGTACACTTTGGAAAGGAGTATGCACATATCTCTTTTCCATTTCAGATTATGTTTGCAAATTAGAGTTTTAAAGCAGCAAGAATCATTCAGATAATGCTCCTACTTCGTCAGTTGATGAGATACTAGGAGTCTCTCCTCTTCTTTCTTGCAGGTTCCACACTCTAGCGCATGATCATGGAGTTCATGATTTCTTCATCAAGTCTTTCATCCAGAAGTAGTTCATTCAACTCATTAAAGTGAAGATAAATATATGTTGAAGACATATTTCAAATTTTGTGCCTTGTCCTTTCTTTAGGGAGGATTTTCCCCATGTAGTTTTGTCTCTTTCCTCAGCTTTTTGGACATGAATAATTGTTAAAGGGTGACCATAACCTTGTTGGTGGGCCCTATATGCATCTATATTTTTTACATACAATCATAAAGTCATACTTATAGGGGGTGTTGGAATATATTAAACCCACTCAATACTTAGGATAAAATAATTAATCATTACTTGATTAATTATCTACCCACTAGCTTAATTAGTTGGCATCCACTTGCACCTTAAAGTCAACACATTCCATCTATACCCCACAAATTATTTATTTCTTATTCTGGTTTGATCTTGACCACTTTATGGACATCCATAATTAGTAAACAACACTTTACAACAGATTCTACTTTATCCTACTTTTCAATGGATAAGGTAAAGCTAGTTAACTAGGAAACTGGGTTCCTTTGTTGCCAATCCATCCTTCATGAATTTCTCTCCATTTTCCAGGATTAGCATGTTTTTCCATCTCCCTTGACAATTCACTCATGCTTTTTCTAATTCGTGAGGTCCTTGATAGATTTCGGAAGTGTTTTAACCACCTAAGGGGGTTTGTTATATTTTGGTAAGTCAGCATTTTTCAGCTTTATGAGTTGTCTTCATACAACTTGATTTTCCTATGAGGGATGTACTATTTATGTACACTATTATTCATCATTAATTAATGGAAGGATACACACCAATATTCATCTCTTCATTCATGTAATTCAGTCTCTTTTCTTCTCTCTATTTTTCCTGTGTATGCTTGTGAGAATTCTTAGTAGCAAGATCTATTTCCAGTGCTTCTTCTTAGCATCTTTGCACATAGCATAGGAGCTAATATTTCTACAATAGCAAATAGTTGGACAATTGAATGATAAATGGGTAATGATAGGAAGAAGATGGATGAAATAGACGTCGATAGGTGATAAAAATAGGGACAAATCCATGACCTAACATCTCCCCGAAAATGAACTTGTTGCATGTCCTCATGCAACCCAATACCTGTGTAGCATCCAAACTAGAAAGACTCATGCAATTGTTATTTTCATTTTACCATGTATAGTGACCAAAACCACTCAACTTTCCCACTAATGATGTTAATGGAATATGATTCTTCTTTCCAAATAATACTTGAAACATCTTCAAATAGAAGTTGTTGTGTTTCTCCTTCAAAATTAGCCCTTGAGTGATTTATAGCAATTCTAGTGGAGTTTCAGCAATTAGCAAAAAATTTAGCGAAAACTTTAGCGGAGAAATTTAGCAGCGTTTCAGCCATTTAGCGAAAATTTTAGCGGAGTTTCAACCATTTAGCGGAAAATTTATCGTAGTTGCAGCCATTTAGCAAAGAATTTAGTGAAAAATTTAGCGGAGTTGCAGCAAGAGAACATTAAATTTAGCGGATTTTTAGCAAAAGAGCGTTAAATTTAGCAGAGTTCCAGCATATCAAACAGAAAAATTCTGAAGCCACTTTATCCCAAATGATGAACTAGGTTTGGCTGAAATTTTGCAGGAAAGTTTTTACTAGTCCAATGCATCTTCATACCAAAAATCAGAGATGCCCACATCACAGATTTCGAGAAAAATGCAAATTGGTAGTAGGTGATTATGGTCATTTTCTCAAAAACAGTTCAACATTTTTTTTCTGAAACTTGGTGATTATATTCCTCTTACCACAGTGCTCATCCACGCCAAAAATCAAATCCATATGATGCATAGATCTCAATATACAGGAAAAACAGTTGTAGGTGATGATGGCCATTTTCTCAAAAGTCATGCATTGGATTAGGATGAAACTTACCAGAGTTGTTCATCATAATATTATACACTTCCTTTCCAAAAATCATGAGAAACCAGTTGACGGTTTGTGATAGATGGTCAAATCAAATTCTGCACTTTTGTAGTTTTCAAAATTGCCATAGAAATGCTCCAATTCATGGACTGTAGCAACTCTTCTTTCCTCCCCCAAACTGAATATTTTACCTACCCTTGGGGTAAAGTAAGATTTGTTAGCTTAGTGGGAAATTATCCATATCCCCCAAACTTAACATGATGTCATTCTCTGATGCCTTGGAAGATATAAGCCAATGTACGCAGACAATGATAAATTAATTTCCACAAACCTTTTCATATTTAGCAACTAGTCCATTTCTCCATGGAAGAGAACATAATGCATATTTTTTTTTTGAGTATAAGATGTTTGATCAATTATACTTACATTCCCAACGTTCCCTCAAAATCCTTGGTTCACATGAGAGTATGGCTCATGTTTTGTGAGTTCCGCATTAGCTGATAAAGAAAGTTGAAATAAACTGTTATAAGGAGAAGATGTTTCTCAAATAATTAATCCATGCATCATTGAACTTAGTCTCCAACCATGGCATTCAAACAAACAACTATAACAACCATTTGTGTACCATAGGAAATCTTTTTGTAGCAATGCATGCATTAGATTCTTTCCTCTTCATACTTTGAATGTAGAAGATAACGTCGATTTGCATTCAAAGATGCTGCTATAGGAAAGCAGAGATCATAATTGTTTGGACAGTGAACATATATGGAAAGACTCGATCATTAATTTTTTTGATATCATCAAATTGTATTCAAATTGTGTATGCCATCTCATAGTATCAAAATTCCAAGTTTACCATGTAACTAAGATATCCCAACAAAGATGTGGTTGCCCCAAGATGGGATCCAAAAATGCCAACGCATGCAACCTCCAACCTTACTCAACAATGTAGAATTTTTTTCAAGAACTCAGCAAATATTTGATGATATTCATGTGCAGTGGTCTTAAATTAGTCCATTCACACTAAGAATAAAGTACATGTGAAATAAATAGTCAGAAAAAGAGTTTAGTTGCTAATTAACCATGAGTATTGAACAAGTAATCCAATTTTCTGCTAGACCATATTTGAAATATCATTTCCCTTTTTACCTTTGGTGTCAAGTTAATATACATTTGAGGTTGAATCCTTCATTAAGAGAGTTAAAAATTGACTATACTTAACTACAATTGGCCATATGCTGCAGTATGTCCACAAAACGTTGCAAGCATCTTTTTTTGCAAAATAATTATTGATGTTACCATAAAACCTCTAAAATAATTGCACTTAGATTTCTATCAAGCAACCCATATGTATAAAGTGATTGATAAACCACACACCATATGATATAGCTTCTCTTCTCAACTTAAGTGGATGGGAACCTGGTAATCATGGAATTTCATATCTCAAAACAACTTGGGTTGTTGCTATATAAAGATAAGCATATTACCTCGAAGGTTGATTTGTCTTTTATCATTGTAAGAGAATGTTATACTGGAAACAAGACTTTTTTCTCTGAGCCCATATGTATAAAGTGATCGATAAACCACACACCATATGATATAGCTTCTCTTCTCAACTTATGTCCATGGGAACCTAGTAATCATGGAATTTCATATCTCAAAACAACTTGGGTTGTTGCTATATAAAGATAAGCATATTACCTCAAAGGTTGATTTGTCTTTTATCATTGTGGGAGAATGTTATACTGGAAACAAGACTTTTTTCTCTAAATGTATTATTTGTTGTATGGTGTCAACAACTTGTTATGTTGTAGGTTCTTGTGGCCATCATGTGTTTTTCTTCCAATAGTTTCCTTAGCATGTGTATCAGTTGCTTAATTTATTTTTGTTGTTGGTTTTTTTATGGAAGTAGAGCATCTTTTCTCATTGTTGGCTCTTGTTGGCAGCCATCTCTTTTTCTTCTAGTAATTTGTGGGCTCATGCATGTGTTGAATGGAATGATTCTAATAGCAACATATATTTTCTACCTACTATTGGTTCTTTTGTGGCAGCAACAAGGCATATTCGCATGCTTTGGATGCTATGGATGGAGAGGAATAAAATGATGGTTTGGTTCAAATGAAGTCATAGCTTAGTTTGAATGAGAAAGGATGGTAATGAATGGATAAAATACAATATGGTTATAATAGGGAGAGGAATGCTTAGTGGTTTTTTCCTAAAATCTTCCTAAATTTTTTATAAATCAAGAACTTATGTTATTTTACCTCAAGTTTTACCTATGTGGGATCCTTGGTTGGAATGGATGGAATGATGCTGGAGAAATGTAGGCTGATATGCTGCTCAGACATATGCATATGAGAGATGAAACTAAATGAGGTTCAATCTGATCTGAATTGTGTTGTGTTGGTTGCATGTAAGACTGCTGACTACTGGAAGAAAATGGAAAATAACTACACCTCTGTTGGAACAAATGATGCTGCAAGTCACTATTGAAACCATGAGATCATAAAATATTTAACTGCTACAAAACCAAGGTCCAATTCTTTACCATGTGAATGTATGTGTTGAAGTCAAGCATGGAAAAAAATAGTTGGATTACCGGCCATTAATGTATGTCGTTAACCAACGTGAAGAAACTCACCTTTGATGACAATGAGTTCTAAAGTACCTTATTGCATCTTGACATGTATGAATGGATTTGTTGGATTCGAATCACCTACAAGATTTTTCAATCAAGAGATCTACCATTGGTGTATGCAGATCCCAAGGCACTATAAAATACTTTATTCATGGGTGATTATGGGAGTGGAAAGTATGGAAGTGATGAAATGGAGTAGAAAGTAATGGAATGGTAGAGAGAAGAAGGGAATGTATATGCATATCATGGTGTTGGTGAATGAGGATGATGAGAATAATGTCGTCTTAAAAATATTCTTGGCATGTAGAAATGGGGCTTGACTTCAGAAACAATGGTCTTTGTATGCTTTGCACATCAATCTCTCCATTTTTTATGTTCTCAATCCATTTTCAAATTGAGAAAAATTCTTCAAAACTCACTCATGCATATCTTAACCTTCTATCTTCCAAGGACCTGCAAAAACCTAGCACTTGTCTGTAGTAAAACATGAGATCATGGAAGAAGAGAGGTGATCGATCTCTCTTCATCCAATACTTATGAAAAATCCAGTACTAGCACTTGTCTGTAGTAAAACATGAGATCATGGAAGAAGAGAGGTGATCAATCTCTCTTCATCCAATACTTATGAAAAAAAAGCAATTACTTATAAAAAATCGAAAGAAAAATTAATGAAGAAAATTCAATTTATACTTGTGGGAGAACGATGTCCATTTAGACTCACTAGCAGTGTTTCGATCATAAATTATTTGTTCCTCGTCCGATTGGAGTGATTCGAAAGTTAAATTAAATTAAATTTATAGATATATTTCCATTAGAAATAGGTTTTAAAAATTCCATAATATGATATGTCAAAACTTCTTAGTAACAACATGTAGGAAAAGGTGTTTTTTGAATTCAGGTCTAGACCAACAATCACAATTTTAGAACTAAATTTTTCGTTTGATGATGGATTGATGTGATTACAATTGGAGAAGAAATTATATTCATGTAGGGATATCAATAGAAATAGGTTTTGAATCCAATAAGAATGCATGGTTCAAATAGGCCAATGAACAGTCTAGGAAACCGAGTTTTAAAAATGTTGATTTGTGATAGGCAGTCGGTATTTTGGTCATAAAATTTGCGTACGATATCTAAATTGATTGTTTCAAGTTGCATTGTAAACTATATTCATAGGGGAATATACCAATTAAACATGTTTTCAATATATATCCGTTAAGGCATCCAAAAAGTCATTATCCCGGATTTGTTCCTAAGTTGCCTTCTTGACACCCCGTTAGTATTTTGACCAAAACTTTTTTGTTTGATGTCCAATATAAAAAATTCAAATTATTTTGGAAACTATATTCAAAGGGATACTTAGAAATGAAACAGGTTTTAAAAATAATTCCATTTGTTCTCCCAAAAATGGGTTGTCTCGACTGTGTTTCAATAAACATTTCAAGTCAAAATGTCATAGAAATTCAATAAATGAAATATGGCTCCCAAAAAGTGGCCAGAATAGGTGTGAATGTTTTTAATGACATAAATTTCAATATAACACACACCCATACCAAAAATTTCAAGCATTGAGTACCTAGATTGTCTTACACAGTGTGTTGCAGCAGTTGTTGCAACTCTTAAAAATCGGATATAATGTTGAAATAAAGTCTGCGTATTTTTATGGATGTGTTATATAGAAATTAAAACTAAACACATACCATGATGATCGCACAAGTTTCAAGATTGAAGGTTTCCATAATCATTTGGATCCTTTCCCCGTGGATTCTTCATTCACTAATGCTTCCTTCCTCTTACCAACTTCCTAAAAAGAGAGAGATTAGCAATATGGGTGGCTCTCACTGCACCATGTGTCCAAGAGTTTTTATTCAAAACAAAATGATACTATATATGAATCCTAGATCTAAGTGAAAAATCAAATTTTATCCTACCAATGATTTTCATTTTCAACCATAAATTTACCTCACTCATATCTTCAAGAAACGTTCATGTCTAGCGGTGCCAGTAAACTGGTTTTCAAAACTATACTTATTGTTCTCTTTACTATTTTATTTATTTACAATGTCCTACACTACTTGGAAATAACAAATTCTTCTCAAGTGTAGGATAACTTCCAATGGAGACACTTTCGAAGAAATGACTCAAGTATGCTCATACTCCCAACAGAAAAATATAACTTTACGAATGCTAGGATATGAGAGATCAACTTCCTTTAAAATGATGGTGCCAAGAATTGTTGAAATATGGAATTATGTTGCAGACTGATGTTAGATTGAAACAAAACTTCAATATAGTCCTTGTGCCATTGATTTCTCATAGTTGTTACATCATGAATATCTTTACTAAAATGATCCTCTTGAATGTATAAGAGATTCATATCTAATAATGTGAAGGATGCTTCAATTTTTGGTTCCAATGTTCATTCTTCATCAAATTTGTTGATCTTGTCTGCTTGCTGATGAGAACTAGAAGAAAATCCATCTGCAAATCTTGGACCTATAATATGTTCAGGCCCTGTGTGGACTTGCTGCAATCGTGCACAATCTTTTTACAGTGGTGTAGGTGAGGTAGAACATGAGGGAAATGTAGGAAAATTTGGCAATTCAACTATAAGAATATTGTACTACTTTATTATGGTTAGGGTGGAGGGTGGATTGGACATGAAATTGTGTTGGATACCAAGGATTTTGATGAAAATATAGATGTGGTCAGTGTAGAGGATTGGTTTGTGAGGTTGATATTGAAGGACCAAGTTGTGTTGCAGCATTAGGAAGAGTGGCCATGTGATCATAATATAGGTCATTCCAAACTTGTGGATAGGGTAGGTAAGAGTTAAATTGAGGCTGCAATAGCTGCCATGGTGGAGGATTATTCAATTATTGAGTATGAGAGTAAGTAAATGGAGGGATATAGTTTTAAACCATACATGTAGGCCACGGTTGCCATTCCTGTTGTATAAATTTGTTGCAACTCCTAGATCTCTTTGATATTATTCTTTCATCCTTGGTAGGAGGGGTGGCAATGCATGGAATGATTCAAGACACATATGCCACAGATTCTGAGATTGTCCAAAGGACAATCCATTGCAAGATGTTTCTTCTGGAACCTAGGGAAACGGTTTCTTCATATTCCTAGGGCTTTTCCATAACCTGCAAAATACTCAATTGTGAATTTAGTGAACCATTGATATCAGCATTTAAATTTTCAAATAAATTACCGATTTCAGCTCCTAAATCTCATGTTTTTAAAGCAGATTTCAAGATTCCAGAGAAAATTTCTTTAGAATTCTAACCAATCTTGGAGTTTCCTCTTGAATACCTTATACATAACTCATAAACATCATCATATTATAGCTGAAATACATCACACGTTCCCATTATATTCAAGATTTATAAATATTCATCTTGGATTCCTTTAAGTATGAGTGTTTTAAAGGTCTCCTTCCCCAGTTGTCTTTGTTTAGATATTTGAAGGTTGTATTGAAATATTTCCATGTAGTCCTCTAGAATCTCTTCTTCTCCTTGTGTCATTTTGAAGATGTCTTCATTAACCCTGAATAATCTTGGTACCTTTTCAATAATACATGTTTCATGTCTTCCCAAGTTTGTATGCAATTCCCACAGAGGATCATGAACCATCGGAGGGTTGTTTCTTTTATAGTAAGGGGAAACAAATTCAACTTTTGATCATTACTACATTAATATCCTCTACAAAGTACTTCAAATTCGAATAAAAATGCATCAGGGTCTTCATTTTCCAAACCATGAAAATTTGGTAGAACATGTGGGGGGATGCTTTGACTCTGGTGCCACTCCTCTTGAATCTCTAGTACAGAATCCAAAGGTTACCATGTCTTCATATTTCTTAACTATCATCTCTTTGTTAGGCTCTTCATGTGCTTTTCTAAGGCTCCTCCTTCAAATATTCATGTCAACTTGTTAGTATAGAGGGTGGTTCTTACAACACCACTAAAGGGATTTATAAGATTACACAACAAAAATTGAGAATAAAATATAATTGAATGCAAGGAAAGAAAATCCACACTCAAAGCAAATTCAATCAATTGAAAATAAATAATGCAACCTACATGCCCTAACCCTTATGAGGTAGAGCCTGTTTCAGTTTGTTGAACGATGTGTAGCTCTTCACTATGTCTTACCATCCTACACCTTAGGATCATGAACACATCTACCATTCTCTACTTTAATCACGCATCTACAAAACAATGTCAAATGTACTTTTGCACCATTGATAACTTCCCCAGCAATGGCCCCAAATGTTGGGCAAATTAATTGTCTAATTAAATAAACAATTAAAGCTGCCAGAACATAAATTGTCTACCCAAGGAAGTCTTTTATTTCAAAGCTATCATGCAATATCTATGCAAGAACAATTTCTACCTGACATTGTTGATCTATTGGTATTAAATCAAAATTCTTTGTAAACTAGATCACACCTTCTTGAAAATAAATCAAACCTCAAACCTATTCATAAAACCATACTGTAAATCTAAAAACAAAATCATCTCTTATGAAGAAGGATCTAATTACATAAATCTAAAAGAAATGTTATGTTGGCCAATGATCTATCAAAATAAATTAACATGAATAACAAAAACGATAAATCTAATAGTGAATGAAATAAAGAACTAAATGATAAACAAATTCATGCACTTACAATCAACACTACCAGGATCTACTCAGGGAAGAGGGCCCTCCCTCCACTGAGAAGAGTTGGATCTCCACAATGAAGGTCTACAACTCCAGAATTAAGAAATTTCCAGCATGTATTATCAGAATGAAATTATTACAACAAAGTATAATCAAATTCCACAACATAACATTGCTTGCTCTCCTCTCTTCCCTTTCTACATGAGATTGATTACATATTTATACATAAAAATAATTCATGAGGATGAGGAACCGAATTCCCAACTTGGAATATGTTTTAACAAATTTGCTAATTAGAAAACCGGCTGTAACTACAAACATGGGAAAATATCCTCTTGAATAACGACTCGTATATGTCAACCCATGGCTATTTTGGAATATTTTCTCATGATTAAGGTAATTGAGGTTGTTACGCACAAAACCCATGTCCTATATTTTCGAGATTCTTCTTCATCTACCTGCAAATTGAAACACAAATCAGTGTGTTCTTATCTTACACGCATTTTTGGTTGAGGCCATTTGATCATGATATGGAGGTCGACATGTTGGACATGTGTACGATTTCAATATCACAAATCCACATAATCAATCTTAGGAATGAAATCATGTTGTGAATTTCCATGTGGACATGTGTTGGCATGCCAAATCTGGATACTTGAACCATGAGTGCTACTGCTGCAAATATGAAAAATTACTCCACAAACCATCATCAGAAAAAATTATGCATAATAATCTTCAATTCATAAAAAAAAAGGAAAGTAAGCATTATTAACCACTAGGGCATAAATGGGAGTAATATGGTATTTTGCAGGCAGTTACAGCAAATAGATGGACAATGGAATGATAAATGGGTAATAATAGGAAGAAGATGGGTGAAATAGATGTCAATAGGTGATGAAAATAGGGACAAATACGTGACACAACATGATTTAGTTTAATAACATGAACTAGAAACACAAAACCATCCATTTGATGTGGCATTATTCCCTTCATTCTAACTTGTGGAAGTGGCTTCCATAAACCACTCAAACAAAGTGTCGAAACCACCAAACAAGACCAACATCATATGAGAGGGTTTAAATGTGACAACATGGGATAGATGGAGAAATACAAAGGAAACACGTGGCCATGGAACTGATGATTTTTCATGTTGACAGTATGGTAATCTCCTCATATCTAGATCCAATAAGAGCAAGACAAGTGTACATGCAATAATTGCACGTTAAAAAATAAACTCTGCCAAGTGTAAAGCATAGACCATTTAAAAAGGTGAAGGTGATACATCAAAAGGTATTATTGCTTACAAATATCACTACAAACTACCATATCTCACCATGTAAGTCTGATCATTTCCCTCCCCTATTATTTTAAAAAAAAAACTTGTCTTGTTTTTTTGTTGTGAGCAAAGAAAAATGGCCACTATAGAAAACCCTAGCTTGCTTGATACCAGTAAAAATTCAAATCCAAATGATGAGAACCTAATGGATAGGGAAGGTGAGGTTTTTAATCCTTCTGTATAAAGTCTAGAACTTTATGTACCTATTATAGCCGATCATGCAATATTTAAAGATGCTCGTGATTTTCTCCATCCATGGGAATTGAACCTATCTTAGGCAGTTGTGACCCAGACCTATAACTTTCCCAACATAGTCTCACGGTGCATATGAAATTATGCCTCTGAGAAGTGTGTTATCGTGTCCTTGGATGGATCCACAATTATATGCCCAGTAAACCAAGAAGCCATTTCCCAAATGTTGAATTTTCCCAACAAGTCATATTTTTAGGTTCTAGATGAGGATGATTTTGAGTCAAGTTTCCAATCCTTTAGCCAAGAGAATAAGGATAAAATATTGATAAATTATATGCCTAAAGACTCAAAAATCCCAAAAATATCACCACTCTACAAATCCAACATTTTTTTTGACATTTCATGAAGGCCATTTCCTTCATGTGTCAACTTTTGGGATATGATCATGACAAAGCAATGGATGAGACTCTTTTAGGAATCATCGATGTCATTTTCCCTCTCTAAAAAATACTCATGGAAAATTTGATTATGCTCAATTCTTAGAAGAAATGATTCATGAACATTTGATCGGCTTTCTTACCACCAAGTATTTTAGGTATCAATCATACCTTGTGTATCTCATATTGCTTCATCAAGCTATGTCCTTTAAGTATCTTGAGGTTCAAACAACATAGGCTTTAGGTGCAAGGAGGTTAGTTGTAAAATGGACTCCTAGGTTAAGGAGGAAACCTAATAATGAAGGGCTTAGCTATTTTTTTAACAAATTTATGTACATAATTTATACCCTTATGCATGGTTCTCCCCCTTCAAGGATATTCCTTGAATATAAAGAATTGATGGAATTGAGTCCAAACACTAGAATTGGGGATTGGTATCTTTTTTAGGAGCATACAATGATCGTAATTTATAGCTCAGAATTGGAACCCTTCCTATTTTAGGATATTCCAATGCAGTTCGATCTTGAAAAACTAGTTACATTCAGGAATAGCCATGAAAGGGGAGCTTCATCATCACTAGGTAACCCTAGTACTAAAGTTATTCCTTTTCATGGTCTTGATGCTATAAAATATTAATTTTATATTTATGCTACTCCTGCTAAACATATAAATTCTCCTTGTGAAAGTTATAAGGAACCTTTGATTGGTTTATAAAACTCCCCTTTAATTTTCCCTAAAGATCATAAATATTTATTTAGACCTATGTTGAAGAACATGTGTGTGCTAGTTTCCACTCAATCCAAACACCTTATTTTCAAATACCTCATGGATAATAATGTACCTCCTCGATGTCAACCAAGACAAAAGCACATGGGTAGTTGCTAGGTATGTCCCTTTGAGACTACCTCAAAATCCAAATAACCTTCCTAACAATTATCTAAAGCTTCTACCAAAATATGATGGAGAGAAAGATCATATTGTTGAATATAACATGAAATATTTCCAAGAATTTACAAAAAACATTTTTATAGAACATGATGGTGTTTTTATGAGGCTTTTTGTTCAAAATTTAGAAGGAGATATTAGAAAATGGTTCAAGAACCTAACTGCTAATCCAATAGACTCATGGGAGGAATTAGAAGTAGAATTTATGAGGCAACAGGGTAAGAAATGATTATAAGTGGACTAATATATTTTATTTTCATCTATTTTGGTGCTTCTAGGGTAGAAATATTGGAAAATTGGCTTACAAGGCCCATTTTAGGGGTGGCTATCACTTTGCAAATTCAGGGTCCAAAAACATCCAAGGAATATTTGATGCCTTAAATGATGTTCTTTGGGGTCAAAATTTTATCATTTGTAAAATTTCCCTTGACTATATTCTACACTTGGATACCTTTCCAATGGTCCAAGGATCACCTCAATCGGAGTCTTTATGAGGAAGTTATGCCTCCCACAAGTTGACCTATGCATCCCTTAGTTTGACCTATCCAGTTGACCACCATGGTACCTAGTAGATTCCACGTCATCTCTTGTTTATCACACATGTGGAATTTCAAGAACATTCTAAAAGTTCCAAAAAACTAAACCTAATAGGAAGTTGGGGCATGGAAAAACTCTAGACAAATATGTTAAATACCAGGTCATTATGAAGATAATGGGTTCCATTCTTATGATTTTTTGTATCATTCCATAGTTGAGAAACAATGCATGAGTAGGTATTAGAGTAGAACAAAGGAATTAAGACATCCTATAGTAGTTATTTTTTCCATAGAGTCATAGATATCTCCATAGGGAGTACCACTTTCTTTGTATTTGTACTACATACTAGAGCAGACAAGAGAAAGGAATAGTCCTCACTTCTGGTCGAGGTTTTCCCTGGGTATATCTTGTGTTATTTGTTTGTATGTGTTATTTTTATCTAGTTATTTTTATTTTAGTTGTAGTTTATTTTAGAATTCAATGGAAATAAGCTAGTAAAGATACTAAGATGTAAGATTTGTTGTGATGAACTATTCTTGTGGAATATCCATGACAGTTTACGGATAATATTGGTACCAGCGAATTTTTCTTTGGGGTTTTGAGAGAAATTGTAGGATCTAATGGAAAAATAAAGGAAAAATATTCAAACCCTGACCATGGTGGGTTTGAAAAAGTGATAGATGATTATGGTCAGTGATTTACAAAGATGAAAATACAAGTCGTCAATACCTCACGCAACATGTAAAATCTCATCGAAACTTTGGAGAGAAATATTAGACCTTTCAGTGATTTTGGAGGCTCTAATGCAGATATCATATCAAAGGGGAAGTTATAAGATAAAGGAAACTAAAAGAGGAGTTGAGAAAGAGTCTAGGAAATAGAATCCAAATCCTAGTACCAATAATCCTTCCCACTATTTATTTAAGAGGGAAGCAAAAGTCAATATAAAGTTGTACCAAGGTGATATCTATACTTTAAAGTTGAATCATTGGTTGCAACAATTATAGGTATATTTTAGTATCCATAAAATAGATGAGGAACGCAAACTTTCATTTGTTCAACTGAAATTAGAGGGCCATTTATTAACTTGGTGGGAAATCCACACGACAACACTTAGGATGGAGGGTGGGTGATATGTCAGTAACTAAGTTGGAGGATTTCAAAACCCTCATTAAGTCCTAGTTCTACCCTATTTGGTATGTAGAGGATCAATGGATTCATTGAAATTACTTCAAGCAATGTAAAGGGAAACATGTGCAAGAATACACCACCAAATTCAAGAAGATGGCTATCATGATGAGTATATCACCCAAGAATCTAGATGTATTCCTTAAGTATATAGGAGGTCTTCATAGTCATTGTGAAATCAAGTTATGTTCTTAAATCCCATGACAATTTATGAGGTCTGTGTGAAAGAACAATACCTAGAGAATATACACAAAAAGAAAGGGCAACGAATTGATTCCAAACAGAAAGATAACTATTGGTGCCCACATTTTGGACTTGCTACTGCACCTCAAACTAGATAGTCAAAATTGTTGAGATTACAGCATCAGGAGTCATTCTCCAGTCTTGTAAGTAATAGCAAGATAGTAGACTTGTGTATTCCTACAAATATCCTCATCTGATTGAGGTGGTGATGTTGTAAAGTCTTGTGAGTAATATCAAGATAGTAGGCTTATGTCGTCCTATGAATATCCTCATATGATTGAGGTGGACAGTAGGATTGTGTAGTCCTATGAATGTCCTCATATGATTGAGGTGGAAAGTAGGCTTGTGTATCCCTATGAATATTCTCATATGATTGAGGTGGTGATGTAGTAGGCTTGTGTAGCGCTACGAATATCCTCATATGATTTAGGTGGATAGTAGACTTGTGTAGCCCTACGAATATCCTCATATGATTGAGGTGGACAGTAGGCTTGTGTAGCCCTATGAATATCCTCATATGACTAAGGTGGATAGTAGGCTTGTGTAGTCCTACAAATATCCTCATATGACTGAGGTGGATAGTAGGCTTGTGTATCCCTACGAATATCCTCATATGACTGAAGTGGGTAGTAGGCTTGTGTATTCCTATGAATATCCTCATGTTGTGAGGTGATGTGCTTTACTATGTAAAGTAGGTATACTCTGTGGTGTATGGCTAGTCATGGTCAACATGTGCTAGAAGTCTCCTTTAGGGATTAGCTACCCCTAGAGTGATTTACTTTAGCATATGACTATATGACCTGGGGAAATACATATGATCATAGGTTCGGAAACAATCTTATGAGTATTATATGATTAATTAATGAAAGCACACATGGACAATGCAGAGATATTTAATATAAGCACAGAGAAAGAGAGAGAACCCGAATTACATATGTTTCCACCAAGTAAACTCAAATTGATTAGATATCAGTTGAGTATTAGTTATGGTAAACAAGTTCAGCTAATTAAGGAATCAACTCCTTAATTTATGCAAGTGATTGTTGGAAATAAACACTGATGGAGAAGCACTACATTTAGTTACATACAGTTCAGTTCAGTTACATTCAATTCAGTTACATTCAGTTCAACTCAGTTAACTACTCAGCTAGAGTTAGTTAATTAATGGAAGGCGCATATCTTCATGTGGAAGATAATTATGGAGTGCCAGATTGACACCAGATCAGTATGGGGTGCATGATTAAATATGGATCAGTGTTCAAGTGTTAACAAGTTGTTTCTACATGCAACCATTCTATTTTTGTTGTAAAACCTAATTTCACATGTTATTAAAGTACTATGCACTTGGCAAGTTAGATACGGTGTTACATTCGATCTCCTCTCTCTGGTGCTCTCGATGAAAGCAGTCTGCTATTGTTTTGTAATCATTCTCTGCTACTAATCTATCATACTCTAAGATCATTTGCTGGGGCTTTTATCCTATGGATCAGTAGAGGGTTTTCCCAGGGTATATCCTGTGTTTTATGGTTTGATTTATGTCTTTGGATTATTGATGAGATTTATATGCACTGTTATTATGGATTAAAGTTTTCAAGTTCAATTTTCTTCATATTTTTCTCAATCACTAACAAAAACTAGTTGCACTCAAATAGAAACTAGTCAGAAACACTGTGCCAGTAACGACTTGGAGTTTTGAGGAACCTCGGCCTATATAAGGTTCAATTTGTAAAGGTTCGGGGTTCAGTGAGTAATCAGATCTGATAAATTGGTGTCTAGTAGTTCTATTGTAGGATGTAGTTATGATTATTATGTACTTTTTTTTACAGTAAGAATGGACATATGAATAATTTTAAGCTAGTGAGTTGAATTTTGTGGATTTGTATGGTGATACCCAATTTTTGCTAAGTAATAGAATGAAGTTCATATTTTCCTCCATGTTATGTGTAATGTATTTATCAGTAATTCTCTATGTATTATTTGTCAATTGGATGGTAAATACTTATATATGGAATAATATGATGAATGTTTAAGGAATAATTGTTACTATGTTGAGTGAAAAGAATAAAGTCCTCCCTATGTAGCCCTAATTCAGGTTTCTGTGTAATTTTCTATACACATCTCAGGTGAGACCTTACTTTATTCATATATTATTTAAAATGTTAGTGGTTATGGGTCTTTTTTTGTCATAAGTTGAACCCTAGATCTGATGGAATGCAGCTAACTATGGTTCCATTTTTGGGACCTCACAAGGTTTGTGCATGGGGGTTGAAGCTATGAGGTGGAAGCCTTCAAAATTTGAGATCGAAGAATGGATGGAAATAAAGGAGGAAAAATTCATGCAAGAAGGAACCAAGGGACTCCAAATTTTGCCTCAAAATTGGAATGAATTGTACATTTACTCAGATCTGCACAATTTTTTTTGTGATCTTTCTATTTTCATTTGGGAATGGACTAAGAGGAAATCCAATATAAATACCACATGGAGTACACCTGTACCAGTAGTGGTTTTAATTGTTAAAATTTATCAATATTGATTCACCCCCCTCTCAGTATTCTCCAATATTCCAACATACCCAATTGGTGAGAGGGACTAGGTAGTTCAAACTAGATTTTAACAATTTTTATGTTTATGCCTTGATGGCTCCAGCTTTTCAAGGTTTCACCAATATTTACTTTTGTCGAACAACTTTCTCATTTTTGTAGGTCCAAATGAAAATGTTGCGGAATTCCTTCAAGAAATAAGTATATAGTTTAAATTATTTGGGAGAACAATCTACTCCTATCATGATATTTTCCACAACATCGGGGTTCTTAGATATATCAATGGGCATGGTATTCAATATATTTGTTGAATTCCCTTCCACATATACCCTATTAGACAGGAAGAACCTTATGTACCAGTTGAAATATCTAGAAGTGGTAAGAATCTTTTCTTCAACTTGTTGGACTTACTTAACTTAGGAAGGAAAGATGATTGATGATGCATATCCTCCCAAGGTCTCTTATAACTAGTAATAGATTCATCAAAAGGAAAGACCGTGTTTAAGAAGTCTTGCAAAGCATGTTCTTTGAAATACCAAATGGGTGAAGTGAATTGATGATGTTCCTCTTAATGGGGAGAAACCTTATTAATGTCTACGGTATCTAATTGAATAACTTGGTAAGAAATATCAATTGCAGATAAAGGCGTAGACAATCCAATACATCCATTTTTATTCACCAAAGTAGATGAATAAGGTAGGATCCAAAGATCATTGTCCAAATAAAACATTTTAAGTGACTTCGATCCCTGTGTCTCAATACTCCTACTTCAGTATGCATCCCTAGGATCTATAGCGACTAATGAGATCGCATATATTGGAAAATATTTGATATAGGTAACAAGAGGAGGAAGATCAAAAGTTCCCATCAAACTATAATACAATTCAACACTCATATTTTCATGCATCCTCGTGGAATTATCAACCAACAAAACATTCGATCCTGGGGTTAAAGTTGGGTCTGATTTGTAATATGACAACTGGTTAATAGTGACTATATGTCCTTGGTGGTAGAAATGAATTAGTCAAAAAACTAATGATAATATTGTTATAGCTAATTTTACCACACATGGTTGATCACATATAGATGGCCTTCCATGTCCCTCTGTAGACTCTTTAGTCCCCATGGACTTATATTATACTTTAATGTTCCAATTTCATCCCTAAAAAATAGATGTTTATTGTTGTACGCGACTTTTAAACCCATACTCGCGTGTACACACAACTTTTGACCTCAAACCCACATACATCGGGATGTGTGCATAAGTCCAAATATTTTTGGAGTTTTCCTCATAAGAGTCTAAAGATCCTGACTCTTGGGCTTCCATATGCCTTGAGATCGCTCGGATTCGACCCTCCATTTCCCTTTGGAGTGCTATATAAGGAACCCCTTGGAGACATTAAAGAAGGGGAATTGAAGAGCCAAGAAATTATAGTCCATTGTTGCCACAATTTGCATATACTTGAGTTTGAATCCCTTTGTCCCTTTGGAGAACTTTGTGTTCTTCCCAACCTTGCCTTTTCTTGTGAGCTTGCTATCGAGAGATGGAGGATTGAGGTGGTGGAGGACTCGGTTTCTTCGGTTCGTATACATGCCGACATAGGTTGTCACTATTGTAATCTCTACTTTTCTTAATAGAAATATATTTTCATGTCCAATTATGTGCATTTGAATATGAATATTGAATCCATGGATATATTTAATTGCTTATACATTGTTGAATATATATGCTAGAGTAGGTCTAACACATTATTATAGAGCATGCTTGTCTTGTTTGTTGTTGTTGAGAGTGAATTGCTAATGAAACCGTGAATTGTAAAGTTCAACGAGGATTTACTTCAACCGTTCAGAACAAGGTATGATTCGGTATCCCTTAGTGTTAGATGTTTGGTTTCTCTTGCATATTGGAGAAGAGTGGTTTCTAGTGTCAAAGTTGTCTGTTCTGGTACACCCCAAGCCATAGGAATTTTCTCTCCGTAACAGAATTGGCGACCATACTAGGGAGGTTCCTAGTTGTTTCTCTTTGGGGTTTTTTGGTATTCAATGTACTTGAATTGCTATTGATTTCTCTTTTTCTGTGTCGGGTCTGGGGGCATGTTTTCCCAGTAGGATTCTAAAGAAGTAAATTTGGTCTTGGCTTGTCTGTTTGCCCTATTTTTATGCCTTTTTCTTCCTGTACATGAGTTTTGTAGTCATAGTCATGTATACACATGAGTTTTCCCTTAACAGTCGTGTATATACGCTATTTTGCTTAAAACAGTCACGTATGCCTTTATTTTGAGCCTTAGTTGGAGGATTACATGTTGTTGGGTGAAGTTTGATGCTTGCTGAGTCTTCTTTGATGCTTCTGGTGTCTGTATTCACCCTATGTTTCTGACCAGATACTTCCTTTAGTTTAGTTTTTAAACTTTGTTCTTGTCATTCATTTATCCATTTTTTGTTTTGAGATTAGTGCATTAGGTCTCTTTTACCTTAGTGCCTTGCTTGGCTGCTGTTTGTGAGTGGTTGCAGGGTCTGGGGGTTGTAGAGTCATTTATTTCTTTCATATCTCATTTATTTTCAAAAAATACAAAAATATTTTTTCTTTTTCATATCTATGCATCTCTTGCATTTTGCATTGGCACGGTAGTTGCATTAGGTTTTCTTGTTGGTTTATAGTCATATTTTCATCTAGGAATGATTGCACTTACATTTGAAGGAAAAAGTTTGCATCTCATGTAGTGGCACACCTTATTCTTCATTCTACACATTGCACTTGGCATTGCTTGTTAGGTGTGCATATTTACTTCACTGCTGAGTCATAACTTCATTAGTTGCACGACCATTTCCATTTGAGTAATCACAACCAACTAAAATCAATGCTTAATAAAATGAATTACACTCTTTTCTTTTATAGGGTGCATCAACAAGATTAGGTTTTAGGGTCTTGGAATAGTTCATTGTGAGTCAATTCTCCAATACCAATAAACAAAACAAGTAGGTGTCTGTCCAGGTGAGAGTGTGAAACCCTTGATATAATTAGTGTTTCTCAAGACGCTCCGCTTACACAAGAGTTAAGCACAAGGAAATGCACGTGATTGTGATTAGGATGAACCCTGGTGATTTTCTGTGAGCACCGAAGATATTTCCAAGATTGTATTCGTATCTGGGGGCCTTTGAGGTATGGTCAATGCACCCTTGGGGTACCGGTTTGTGCTTTCAGGCTTCGGGATTTTCTACCCTACCCATACGGTCGATCCCGCCTACGAATGTCCGCATGAGTATTGATTATATTGAGGTGACCTTAGTTTCCTTACCTAGGTATCGAGGGGGTATTTGTAGAGGTTATTTTGCAGGTGTTCGGGCTAGGTAGGGGTCAAACAACACAGTCTCTATATGTGTTGAAGATGAGGTCCACTATAATTAATTACGAACCTCCACTTGTTGTATATGGGAGTCTCAAGCCTCTCATAGGTGAGACATAACTGCTTCATTCGGGATCTCATATATCCTACCCTTGGTCTGCTTGTGATTTGGCTTTATATTTTCTTAGGTGCATGCTCTGTTCACGCTAGATTGGTTAGGGTTGCATAGTTATATCGAGTATTTTATTTTAGTTAAGTCACTATGGATCCGGGTGCGGCACCTCACCGTTCTCGTCATTTAGCAGGGCTTCCACTTTCCACGTCTCCTCCTCCTTTGGGAGAGAGAACCAGACAGTCTAGGCAGACTCATTCTCACTTTGATTCACACACCATGGGTGATCATGAGCCTGAGATTCTACAGATCCCTGATATTCCTTGCAATGTATGGAAGGATGAACCTAAAAGCACATATAGGACTCAGGTAGGGTATGGTCATCATTCGGCTGGACCATCACATGAATATTTTTCACTATTCATAGATTCCACACACCCTGATCTCTAGTATTTGCTTCCAGGTGATGAGATTCACCACGCATCCGCTAACACTAGAACTATTAGGTATGTCATGCCTAATATTCCCAAGACTGATTTGGCACCTCATGACGGATCGGGTGTTGACTCTGGTGTCGTGCATGGGGGCACTTCCATTCCTTTCCAGACGGAGAGGTTTGGTAGCTCTAGTCACATTACACCTTCCATCCCTGTGGTGGAGGTTTCTTCACACACGCACCCTAGACCTAGCACTAGTGTTCCCATTAGGGGACCAGAACCTAGACATGTGAATATTGGGGGCACAAGTTATATTCCTTCACATATTCCATCATCTTCAGCACCAATCCCTTCAAATGATTTTTTGACAACGCATCCTCCTCCTAACTCTAGTTGGACTTCGAGCTGGAGTTCTGATGTTAAGCATGTTCGTTCTACTTCTACTCACAGCGTAGTGTCATAGGGCCATGTGCATCATTATGTTTCAGCTGGACATGTATCTTCCTATGGACCATCTTATGGACCTTCCCGTGGACCACCTCATGCTCCAACTTATGGAATCTCTTATGGACCTTCCTATGGACCATCTCATAGACAAAATTATCAACCTTATGGATCCAGGTATCAACCCGTGTACCAGTCTCCTAATTATGGCTTTGTAGCACCTCATTCTCATGGTACTCCAAATTACAATGCTTCCATGCAACCCTTTATGGGTCAAATGGGAGGAGGTTACTATCCCACTGGCCAAGGCCATGTTATAGCTAATTTTACCACACCAGGTGAATCACACTTGTATGGCATTCCCATGTCCCTCTGCAAACTCCTTAGACCCCTTGGACCATTTTTTGTCCTTTGATGTTTTCTAGACCATCCCTATAAACATGAGAAAATTGATATACGCGACTTTTAAACCCCTTATCGCATATATACACGGGTTTGACCCCTAAAACCGCATACATCAGGATGTGTACAAAATCCAAATCCTTTTGGAGTTTTTCTTGACATGGATCTAACTCACGTATCTCCTGGCCTTCCATATGCCTTGAGATTGCTCGGACTCGACCTTTCACTACCCCTTTGAAAAGCTATATAAGGAACTCTTTGGATACATTGAAGGCATAAGAGAATTGAGAGCAAAGAAACTATAGTCCATTGTTGTCGGAACTTGTGCCTGAGTCTGCATCCCCTTGTCCCTTGGAGCACTTTGGTGTTCTTCCCAAGATTTCCTTTTTCTATTGAGCTTGCTATCTAGAGATGGAGGATTGAGGTGGTGGAGGCCCAAGTGGGGGATTAAGTTTCTCTAATTCATAGACGTGCCGATAGAGGTTGTATTCATTGTAATCTATGATTTTATATTAATAGAAATATCTTTTCCTGTCCAATCATGTATGTTTGAATGAATATTTTATCCATGGATGATTTCAAATGCTTATACATTATTGATTATATATGATAGAGTAGATCTAACACCCATATATATAGTATGCTTCTCTTGTTTACTTGTTGTTGAGGAAGTGATTCATCAATTCAAGCTGAAGTTGGAAAGCTCAACGGGGATCTACTTCAACCATCCGAAATAAGGTACGAGGTCTGATCCTTTAGTGTTAGATATTTGATTTCTATTGCATATTGGAAAGGATTGATTTCTGGAGTCAAGTTGTCTATTGTGGTACCCCAAGCCATAGAAATTTCTCTCCGTAACAGAATTGGCGACTCTGCAGGGGAGTTCCTAATAGTTGTCCTATGGGGGTTTTCTATCGGCATTCAATGACTTTGAATTGCTCTTTTTTCTCTTGTTTCTGTGCGGGTCTGAGGGCATGGTTTCCTGGTAGTGTCTGATTGGTGTAAAGTTTGTCTCAGCTTGTCTGTTTGCCTTTATTTTTATGCACCTTTCTTCCTGTATGAGAGTTTTTAACTCACAGTCGCGTATATACGTGGGTTTGACTGCTATTTCTGTGTACACACGCGGGTTTACTTCCAGCAGTCATGTATGCCCTTAGTTTTACCTTCTAGAGGAAGATTTATTATTGCTGGGTGAATTTGGATGATTGTTGAGTCTCCTTTGATACTGCTAGAGTTTGTATACACCTCTGTTTCTAACCAGAGATGATTTTTTTTGGGTAAAATTTCTTTTTGAAGAATGTTCTTGTCATTGCATTTTCAATTTTTTGTTTTGGGATTAATGCATTAGATTTGTTTTACCTTGTTTCTTTGCTTGAGTGCTGCTTGAGTGTGCTTGCAGAGTCTAGGGGTTGTAGAACCATTCTTTTGCTTTCATATCTCATTTTTATTTCAAAAAATCCAAAAATATTTGATTATCATTATGCATTGCATCTTGCATTTTGCATAGTACTTGCACTAGATTTGCTTTGAAGTATTAGTAAGGATTTTATATAGGAAAGCTTGCATTTATCATTCGAAGAAAATTGTGCATTTCATGTAGTAGCATACCTTGTTTTTCATGGACACAATGCATTTGCATTGATTGTTAGGTGTGCATTTTGCTTCATGTTGTGTCATAACGCCATTAGTTGCACGGCCATATACCTCTTTTGAGTAATAAAGCCAATTAAAATCAACACTTAATTAAAATGAACTACACTATTTTATTTGATAGGATTCACCAAAAAGATTAGGTTTTAGGGTCTTGGAATAGTTCATTGTGAGTAAATTCTCCAAGACCACTAAACAACAACATGTATGTGTCTATCCATATGAGTGTGTGAAATTCCTTGGTATAACCAGTGTTTCTTAGGATCCTCCTCTCAAAAGGGAGTTAAGCATGAGGTAGTGTGAGCGGTTATTGATTGGGATGACCCCTAGTCATAACTGAGTAGCACCGGAGATATTTTTAGGATTGTATTCATATATGGGGGCTCTTTCGATAATTTCAGGCTTTACTACCCTACCCATACGGTCAATCCCGCCTGCAACTGTCCACCTGATCATTGATTATATTGAGGTGACCTTAGTGGCCTTACCTAGGATATCGAGGGGGTATTCTGCAGGGGTTATTCTGCAGGTGTCCTAGCTAGGTTGAGGTCGAACAGCATAGTCTCTTTATGCGTTGAAGCTGAGGGCCACAATAATTGGTTACATACCTCTGCTTATTGTGTATGGGAGTCTCAAGTCTCTCCTAGGCGAGACATACCTGCTTCATTCGGGAGATCACTTATCCTACCCTTGATTTCTTTTGTTTGGATTTAGATTGTATTGGTGTATGCTTTGTGCACATTAGCTTGCCTAGGGTTTGCGTAATTAGAGAGACTTTTGTATTTTTTGAGTCATTGTGGATTCGGGTGCGGCTCCTCGCCATTATCGTCGTTTAGTAGGACTTTCACCTTCTACATCTCCTCCTCCTTTAGGAGAGAGAAATAGACTGTCTAGGAGAACTATTTCTCACATTGATTCACACACGATGGGAGACCATGTTGATATTCATGAACCACCTTCTCCCATTCAAGTGGAAGATGGGGAGTTTACTCCTAACTATGATCCTTCACCGGATTTGACTGAGTTAGGTCCTGTAATTTCTGAGATAGGTACTTTGCATAATAGACCTACTTACTCTACTGTGGATCCCCCATTGACGCATCACCGGTATGGAATGTCGGAGGATGATTAAACTCATTTTGAACCCGCAAGCACTAGTTATGGTAGTTATGGTATGTCTGGTTTTCCCACACATGATTTGGCATTTCATGTTGAGTTTGAGTTTGAGCCTAACACTACGCCTGGGGGCACTCTCATTCCTTACCATGTGGAGAGGTTTGGGAGCACAAGTCACATTGCACCTTCCATCCCAGCGGTGGAAGCTACATCACATATTCCTACTAGGCCTAGGGTTAGTGATCCGATTAGGATACCAGATCCAAGACAAGTGACTATAGGGAACAACACGTACATAATTACACAGGTCTCTTCATCCTCTGTCCCAAGTTCCTTGAATGTTCACCCTCCACCTCATTCACGTTGTCCTTCGAGCCAGAATGTTGCTATGAATCATGTCCGTACTGCTGCTTCTTGACCAGTTGTGTCTCAAGTTCATGTACCCCCCATTGTTTCATGAGTTCATGTTCATACTTCTAGAGGTCATGTTACTACTTCCAGAGCGTATATTCCTACTTACGGAGTGTCTCATGGGACATCTCATGCGATGACTTATGGACCTTATTATGGGACGCAGTATGGACAGGGTTCTTCATCTTATGGGTCCAGGTATCAACAACCTGCTTACTCTCCAAATTATGGCTTTGTAGCTCTGAATAGTCAAGGTACACCACAGTATGGTGCTTCCATGCCACCCTATATGGGTCAAATGGGAGGAGGGAACTATGGTCAAGGCCATGGTGGTTATGGTAATCAGACCTATGTGAATCAGAACTCTCAGGGACCTGTCCATCGACCTACTCATCCTAGGCTCCCTTTCCTTGCAACGCTAAATCTTCCTGACTTGTCGAGATTGACAAACGATCCTCTAGCTCATGACCCAGCTTGGCCAGCTGTCCCTACTAAGCTTCCCTCGGACATACCCAAATTCGAGGGCAAACCAGGAGAGGATCCGAGCGAACATGTTACTACCTTTCACCTATGGTGCTCTTCAAATTCCTTACACCAAGATTCAATCCGTTTAAGGCTGTTTCAACGCACCCTTATAGGGCCTACCGCGAAATGGTATATAGAGCTACCCAGGGAGGCATTCGCTTTGTTCGATGACCTAGCGATGACTTTTCTTAACCACTTCCAGCTACCAGTGCGTTACACCATTGGTACGAAACTCTTGTCGACATTTTGGCAGGATAAATCCACACATATCTTAGACCATATCCAAGAGTGGCATAGACGGAAGAGGTTGATTAAAGCCTTTATACCATTGGAATTCCTCCTCGAATGGTTCCTTAAGTCGTTTTTGCCTTATATAGTGAAAGATGTTTCTACATCCGGAGTGCAAAATGAGGAACAAACCATTTTTAGGGTGCAGGAACTGGATTTGATTTATGCTCAACATAGTTTGTTTTATGAGATCATTCCCAATGCTACGCGTTCTAGTTTCGACCCCAAAGTTAAACCTGGACCACATGTCAATGGCATTGTTGGTTGTGCGAGTGCTAAACCTGTGGATTCGATTGTGAAACAAGTCATTCAATTGTTAATCAACCAATCTGTTTCGGGACAAGCCACGGATTCATCTCAACCCACCCAAATGGTGAGTGTGCTTTCGGTACAATCATCGGACCAGAAGGGTAACCAGCAACCCAGAAGGAATAAAAAGAAGGGTAAGAACAATCAGAAGGGTGGGAATAGGAGTGAAAATGCTAATACTAATGACAAGAATGCCTATAATGCTAGGGGGGACAAGCAAGCTAAATGTAAGGTTAAATTTCCTTGCAAGTTGTGTAAGGAAGATCACCTCACTTATTTATGCACTCGTATCGATGAAGCCTCGATATTCTTAGCACAGGGCCCAACTGTGCTGACTAACCCTTTTCCTCACAATCAAAACATGAACTCAAGGACCCATGATCATTCTGGTGGTGATCAAGATCTGCCAGAGGGTAGTGGTCGTGGGTGCATTAACATGGTGGGTGCTGTGAAAGTTGTGACCCGTGC
Organism: Pseudotsuga menziesii; assembly: GCA_001517045.1. Lineage (NCBI taxonomy): Eukaryota > Viridiplantae > Streptophyta > Pinopsida > Pinales > Pinaceae > Pseudotsuga > Pseudotsuga menziesii. The sequence continues at coordinate 267,649 of LPNX010859439.1, read as the reverse complement.
GAAGGACTATGAGTCGCCACAACCCAACCTAGGAAAGGAACCTGATCCACCAGGGACTCCTTTGCGTATTGAAAAACCTGTGTATAAACCTAAAGTTGCACCTTGAATTCCTAAGGGAGTCCTTAAGAGTTTGGGGCGCAATCCTAATGCCCAAGCCGCCCAGAACTATTCTGTTGTCGAGGATTTGGGCCACACTCCTTGTGCGATGTATGGACTAGAATTACTTCAGAGTTGTCCTTCGCAAAGGAAGGCTTTGCTTTTTTCCCTTGGTGTGAATGATGATAATTCTTCCTCCGTGATTAAATTTGAAACCGCAGGGCTTCAGCCTCGCTTTCCTTACTATGTGTCTCTTTTGATTCATGTAGAATGTCTTAACATCATTGTCAACCGCACTGTGATTCACGAAGGCGTTGTTGCTTCTGTGATGTCTTTATCAAGTTGGAAGGGTTTAGGTTCCCCTAAGTTGTCTAAATCAGCTACCATGTTAACTACGTTTAATGGGAGATCATTTAGGCCGCACGGGATCCTTTTTTCCCTTAAGGTCCATTTGGGAGGGAAGACTATTGCGATAGAGGTCGAGGTGGTTGATGTGCCCCTTGACTATAATCTCTTGCTGGATAGGAATTGGATGTACAATATGCAAGCTGTAGCTTCTTCAATATTTCGCATTGTAAGCTTTCCATTTAATGGGAAGATAGTTACGACTGATCAAACGTCATTCAAGAATCTGTCGGTTACCGCATCTTCGGGAGCTTCGATCCCGATTGTAGAACACTGTCAACCGACAACTGGGAGTGTGGGTGTGGTCATGTATTCATCCCTTATGGGAAGCTTTAGTTGTCCTGCACCTATCCTTATGATAGGGTCTAGTTCCGATGAGGCTTCGATATCTGTGAGATCGGTGTCTTTTCACATGATTCATATGGAAGATCCTTGGATTATTACTACACCGAATACTTTGAGTGAGCCCATTGTGATAGACGTGTATGTTTCCTGCAACTATGGTAGCTTATCAAGCTAATATTGTATGTGTTCCAGATTCTAGTCCTTCCTCTTCACAGATGGAGGAGGAGGACCTGTATGTGCTTCCTACATGGGCAGTTTAGTCTTCTCACGTGCACGACTGCCTTGATAGTGTTTTTCCTTCAGAAGAATCGATTATTGAGGCCATGTCAGGAGTTGAGCCACCATGGGAAGAGTTGCATCATAGCTCTTAATTTCTTCCTGAGCTTGACCACTTGGAGCGTGAGGACTTTAGGGAGGTTCTTAGTGAGAGAATTTGTAGTCCCATGGTTCCATTAAGCTCTCCTTGTTCAATGGCTGATGGGAACATGGAAAATATGGAAAATATATCTCCAACAATTCCTATCAATATCTATCATGATCCTGGCAGGATAGAGAGTGTCTATATTGGGGCAGAATGTTCCCATGCTGAGATTCAAGAATACACCAAGCTGTTTAAATAATTTCATGATATCTTTGCTTGGTATTACAACGAAATGTCAGGTATCGACCCTCGCATTGTTGAACACGAGATTAAGACTTATCCCAATGCTAAGCCTGTTTGACAACGCTTGCATGTGGTGAATCCTAGGAAAGCACCCGCAATTAAGGCAGAGATAGAGAAATTGTTGAAAGTCAGTTTTATCTATCCCATTCCCTTGATGGAGTGGGTTTCAAACCCTGTTCCAGTTGATAAGAAGTAGGGAGCGATCCGCATATGTACTAATTTTCATGATTTGAATCGTGCATGTCCTAAGGACAATTTCCCCACCCCATTTATTGATCAGATTTTGGATGAGTGTGTGAGTAGCAAGGTTTTTTCCTTCATGGACGACTTTTCTGGATACAATCATATACAAATTAAACTTGAGGACCAACATAAGACTACATTTATTTGTCCTTAGGGAACCTTTGCATATCGAAAAATGCATTTTGGCCTTAAAAAATCCGGAACTACTTTTCAGTGGGCCATGATCTTGATCTTCCATGATCTCAAATCAATTAACGACGTGTTTTTGGATGACCTTGCTGCTCAATCAATTATGAGAATGCGTCATTCCTATCATTTGAGATTAGTATTCGAAAGGTGCTGCCATTATTTGGTCAATTTAAATCCTCACAAGTGCATCTTTTGTGTGAAGTCTAGTCACTTATTAGGATTCATCATTTCTAAAGAGGGTATAAGAGTCGACCCTTTGAAGGTTGAGACAATACTTCAGTTGTCTCCCCCAAAAAACATTCGTCATCTTCAATGTTTGCAAGGCATGGCAAACTTCTTACGAAGATTCGTTGTCAATTTTGCCAATTTGACTAGAGGATTTATGCATCTTTTGAAGAAGGACACCACCTTTTGTTGGGATGAGAGATCCCATGAGTCCTTTGATGCACTCAAGCGAGCCCTAGCATCGGCCTCGGTGATTAGTCCTCCAGACTATAGCCGTGATTTTCTACTTTATGTGGCCACGTCCATGGAGATGATTGGTATGGTTTTGGTTCAAGAGGATGATGAGCTCCAAGACCATGTCATATACTATCTGAGCTGAAATCTTATTGACACAGAGATCCATTATTCCCATGTTGAGAAGCTTGCCTTAGCTACCGTACATGCGGTTCAACGGTTGAGACATTTTATTCTCCTTCGCCAGATCTTGGTTGCAGCCCATGTCAATCCGTTTCAATTCGTTCTCACCCAAAGGATGATCAGGGGAAAATATAATAAATAGATTGTCATTCTGCAAGAATTCAACCTCGAGTTTGTTTCGGCAAAATCAAAGAAATCGTTAATTTTTGCGGAGCTTATAGCGGATTTCCCAAGCGAGGCCGAGGAGTTGGTTTGTGAAGATACTTTTATCAATGAGCACATGTTCTTAATCTCAACTTTAGACCCATGGTATGGGGATATTATTATATATCTACAAACATTGAAGGTCCCTACTCACCTCTCACAGGATGAACGACGACGGTTACGTCTTGTGTCTAAGAATTACCTCATAGTGGATAACACTTTGTACCGTCGTGGGGTAGATTCCATTTTACGTCATTGTTTAACTCATGAAGAGGCTGAGGTAGTGCTGAATGATTACCATGGAGGGGCATGTGGTGGTCATTTATCTGGGATTTCTACAGCCCAAAAAATCTTAAGAGCGGGTTATTTCTAGCCGTCGATCTTTAAGGATTGTGTATATGCGGTCAAGAGGTGCCACCCTTGCTAGGTGTTTGCACGTAATATGTGCTCGAAACCTGCCCTGTTACATCCCATCATCACCACCGGTCCCTTCACTAAGTGGGGGCTTGATTTTATGGATTGCAACCCAGCTTCAGCTGGGGGGCATCATCATATCATAGTGGTTGTTGACTACTTCACGAAATGGGCTGAGGCTATGCCTACAGTTAAATCTGATGGTGAGACAATCGTGCACTTCGTATTCAACCAGATTATTACTCAGTTCGGGATTCCAAAAGGGATTGTCACTGACCATGGCTCGCACTTTCAAAATCGTATGATGGAAGAGTTGGCATCAAAGTTAGGGTATAAACAAGAGCATTCCTCCTCTTACTACCCTCAAGCGAATGGACAGGTAGAAGCAATGAACAAATCACTCAAATCCATTCTCCAATGAACCATCGCACAAAGCAAGAATAATTGGCATATTATGTTATACCCTACTTTGTGGGCTTATAGAACCATTGTTAAGACTTCCACGGGTTTTTCTCCATATCAACTTGTACATGGAGTGGAGTCGGTATTGCCGGTTGAGTGCGAGATTCCTTCTTTGAAGCTATCCATAGAGCTCTTACCAGACACTTCACCATTGGAGGAGCGTTTGGTCCACCTTGAGCAACTTTATGAGCAGCATCGAGATGCCTTGGTGTCTCTAGAAGTAAATAAGCGTCGCGTTAAGGTCCAGTACGATAAGTCTGTCCGTCCAAGGAGGTTTAGTGAGGGAGACTTGGTCCTTTTGTGGGATCAACCGAAAGAACCCTTGGGGGCAGAAAAGATTAACCCCATGTGGCATGGTCCTTATGTCATTAAACATGTGTTAGAGAAGGGTGCTTATGAGTTAGTGGATTATGAGGGAACGGCCTTGGCAGAGCCTAGAAATGGGCTCTATCTCAAAAATTTCTATGCATGATTTTCAGCCAAGGCTGGTTATTGTATATTATTGTACAGTTTTGCATAGGTAGGTCTTTTTCCTATGGTGGTTGGGTCTATGATTAGTTTTCTTTTCTTTTGGCAGATGTCAATGGAATCTTCCACCTTCATAGGATTCGCGGATGGTGCAAGATA
>LPNX010859439.1:210373-263319 GCA_001517045.1 Pseudotsuga menziesii | reverse complement strand
ATTTATACTCCTATGGGTCAGGTATTGTCTTCAGGAGGCGTATGTTTACGGCCATCTTCAAACAATGTTGCTGAATATAGTGTCGTTATTGAGCTTCTACGGGATGCCATTTTACATGGCGTTCTCTCTCTTGAGGTACAACTTGATTCAGAGTTAGTAGTGTCACAGCTTAATGGCTTGTACCATGTTAGAGATCTGACATTATTAAGAATATTCTTACGTGTGATATTATTAGAATGGAAATTTGACAATATAACATACATACATGCTCCAATAATTAATAATCAAGTTCCTGACTCATATGCTAACTACATGTTAGATTGGAATTTGTTTCATAAACAATAATCTCATCACAAACATAAATTTTTACACATGTAAATAAATAAATCGATCATCATAAGAGTTTTTATAAACATACAAAATGTGGTAATACATAGTGTCATAATACAAAAATGGGGCTCTCGAGCCACCAAAATATAAATACACGGTAGTACAAAATGTATCACTCCCAGGTATCTAAGCCTATGGAGGAGTAAGGGGGTTGTGACCGTGGAATGTCACTATGGATCTAGCTAGCCATTGAAATAACCGCACCCATGCTTGTGGTACACCCACCATCTGGCGCTGCATGGCATCAGGCAAGTCCTCAACTTGCGCCATGGGTACTCTATGTGTCAGTCTCACGAAGTTGGTATGAATGCTTTGGAGCGTCCGCTCCGCATCCACACCCATTATATCGTCTCCTCTTCCCCTCTGTCTATGACGAGGGAAGCCTTCAGGCCACCATGGTCCCACATATGCATGCATATGGTAGATGTCACTATGTATTGTCACCCAAAAACATGTCTTTTGATTCCACATAATCAAAAAACACAAAAAAAATTAATAACTCAAAAATTTTAAAAAGAGGGTTGAGATTCGTTACCAATGTCACCGTATGCCGATCCTGGTGGTAGCGGCATGTCCGGGTCTCCCCAAAAAAATATCCCCGCATAGGGGTAGTCATCGATGGCAACTATCGGTCGTCGCCACCACAGAAAGAAATCAGCTGGATAGGGATTGGACACCCTACCTCCACCCAGTCTGCGCATCACATATGTCCAACACCGTTGGGTAGGATATCGAACCCCGTGTAGAGGAACGTCAACTCTAGGGATCAATCCTGGAACACGCTCAAAGAAAAACGTGCTCAATATGTTGTTGAAACCGAAGTTTCACACTCTACCCATCTTGCACTCACTGAGATGGTGTTTCATGTTTCCCAGTAGCATAGTGCTCTAATCATATACAATGGGTCTCATGCACTCCACTGCATAGAACATCAGAGGCCACGAGGGCTGGTGGAGTGAAGCTAAGCCTGCTATCCTGCCCAGTGTCAGTAGGATGGCCTTTTGGCCCAGCACCTATATGGATTTAGTTGGGATCTTACTCCCCACCTTCTCCATGTCTGGATAGCAGTACACCGCAATGTACTCATCTATAGTCAGGCCAACTCTGGGCCCGTGAGAGCATAGGTTCACCACTTCCCCCCGTAGGGAAAGTCCAGTAATAAAGTATATGTCCTCCACTTATATGGTGAGGGACATCCCGTCTATCTGGAATGACTCTGATTCTGGATCCCATTAGTCCACTAACATCTGCAATAGTCCTGGTTTGGCTCTTTAGCCACCAAGACACCAAAATTTGTAAATCCCACATGCACGTAATGCTTGTTGAGCCATTAGATCTGCCCTTACTGCCTCTTCTACATCACCATGTTCATGTTCTCTCCATTCTAGGACCATCCTGCAAATAAAATTTGAGTTTTGTCCCTTAGAATACTTAAAAATCATTGAGCGCGGCCACATACGCGAATGTTTTCCAAACAACCGCGTCTGTACGTGACTTTGAGGGTGTTTTCCGCGTATATCTAGCGCTATACATGGAAAAACCCTCGATTTCTGCATGGGCCATGGCGTGTATCTTAGAATGGCCTAGAAACCTAAATACACCATGGAATTTCACAAAATTTGCATCAAAATGAAAGAGTAGAGCATGGGTAAATACCTGGAAAAAACGGTAGTGGATTCCGCCGGCTGGATCTCCTGGAATTCGTTGTTGAAGTTCTGAGCTCAAATGGGTAAAAATTTCAAATGTTTTATAATGTTTTGAATTTTTTACTATTTATAGAAATTTTTCAAATTTTTGAAAAATTTTACCCCCTTTCCTGTATTTTGGACCGTTTTTGGACTAATTTATGATGTAGGAGACCTTTTTGAGCATTGTTTCAGCTGTTGGATTGACCCGTTCATGCTGATTTCAGGTATCATGTATAAACTGAAATATAGGTTAGGTTTCATCATCGTTTGCATTTTGCATGACCTTATGACCATTTCATTATAGCCTTAGGTACGAACACACTCTATTATGTCACGGAACCTTCTTGCTATTTTAGAAGTGGCATGATATGAGTGGTAGAGCTTGACCTTACATGGGTACCCTAGCTAGCGCCTTATTTGCATTTGGTGCCCATGCCGACATTTTGTCCCTTAAGGTGTGGGAGTCTGTTGTATATTATTTCCATGACATTTCGTAAGAGCCTCATACTCCTCTTGATCTTTGCTGGCCTTTTTCCCTCAGGACTCCCTTATGTCAAGTTGTAATTGCATTATCATGAGCTTTTCCTGCCTTATTGAGCCTTATGCCGGCTTCCCTAACATTGAGTTTCAGCCATATAGCCCGAGCTTATCTCATGTCTAGCCATGCAGATCCATTTTATATATCCTTTGCAGCTTGATTCCCTATTTTTACCCGGAGGGGACTTTCCCCTGAGTGTCGCTATCCTGCACATGTATCCTTGCATTGATCATAGGTATGTTCCACTGCTTGGAACTAGTTTTTTTTCCCATTATGACACTCGTCTCCTCCTAGTATTTAACTATAAATCCATTTTATTCTTTTTCAAGCTTTTTAAATATTTGAAAAAGTCCAAAAAAATTAAAAAAAACCAAAAAGTCGGACAAGGAAAGATGTTATCTTTTGGAAGCTGTCGAGTCATGTCGCCTTCGAACAGAGCACTGTATATCACATCCGTTGGTTGGATTTATAGTTTGACTTTAGGAGTTGTACTTGTTTATCTGAGTTTATCTCCACCGATTGGTTAAGCTTCCAGTCCCCATGGAGCCTCTATCGATGCCTCCTGTGTCGCATAGATGTCCCAGTTTTATATATCGAGTCTATGCTGCCTTTATTTAGTCACCATTCGTCATTATGCTCTTGTTCAAAGGAAGTTGAAATGTGAGTTGGTCATTCCTCAGTTATCTTGACTTTGTGTGTCGCCCATTCCTGGTACAGTTACTGGTTCATGCACCTTATGATCAAGTCCTTCCACATTATACAGCTTTGCTGAGTACCTCATGTTGGATGATGGGGGATGCCTTAATTCCCTCCTTCCAGTGGATTTCATCCCATCGACTTCAGATCATTTATTCTGGGAGTGGAATCTAGATTCATTTTTTAGTGCCTTGAGACTTGCAGTCATCAGTGATAGGTTCTCTCGCCATCAACAGTTTTTGGGAATACATCAATGTCCCTTGATCAATGGATTCTCTCAAGTTTTTGACCTCAACACATTTATTCACACTTGTTAGTTTGCACTCTAGTACCTTGATTCCCATTATCATTATCGGTGGGTGATCTCGCATCTGTTAACGGTATACATCAATGACAGGTAATCAGACAATGGACTACTATGTTCGACCTCGACAACTCTATTCACATAGTAGGACATGTACTCATAGCGGTTTGTGTAGAAGACCTTCTAGATTGGTGGCATCTCTTATATGCTACCTCCTTAATCATTCCATTGTTCATGAGATTTCAGCTCTCGTGACTTGATTCCAGTATATTTCAGACATATATAGCTATTATGGAGATCTTGATCCATTGTATATCTTCATCCATTATGGAGATCATGATCCTTTGTTTATCTTCATCATGGAGATTCTGATCTATGTATATTGTACGTGGCAATGACCACTTATGTGATATCTTGTATCATGCCTTCTCATGGCCATTGTACTCTTATGTATCTGGGACTGCTAGATGTATTTGCAGTTATGTGCAGAGTTGTATCATTGTACTATGTTGATTGGGTGGCTAGTCTTCCATTTGGGATTCTTCATCACTCCACTTCTTGGATGGAATTATAATGTATTTCAGCCATTGTATGACCCCTCTAACCTCACACATTAGGGGGCATCTGTTATAGCTGATTTTACCACACCAAGTGAATCACACTTATATGGCCTTCCCCTGTCCCTTTGCAAACTCCTTAGACCCCTTGGACCATTTTTTGTCCTTTGATGTTTCCTAGACCATCCCTATAAACATGAGAAAATTGATATACGTGAATTTTAAACCCTTATCTTTTATATACATGAGTTTGACCCCTAAAACCGTGTACATCGGGATGTGTACAAAATCCAAATCCTTTTGGAGTTTTCCTTGACATGGATCCGACTCACTTATCTCCTGGCCTTCCATATGCCTTGAGATCACTCAGATTTGATTTTTCATTATCCCTTTGAAAATCTATATAAGGAACTCTTTGGATACATTGAAGGCATAAGAGAATTGAGAGCAAAGAAACTGTAGTCCATTGTTGACGGAACTTGTGCTTGAGTCTGCACCCCTTTGTCCCTTGGAGCACTTTGGTGTTCTTCCCAAGCTTTCCTTTTTCTAGTGAGCTTACTATCGAGAGATGGAGGATTGAGGTTGTGGAGGCCCAAGTGGGGGATTAAGTTTCTTCGATTCGCAGACATGCCAACAAAGGTTGTATTCAGTGAAATCTTTGATTTTATATTAATAGAAATATTTTTTCCTGTCCAATAATGTATGTTTGAATGAATATTTTATCCATGGATGATTTCAAATTCTCATACATTGTTGATTATATATGCTAGAGTAGATCTAACACCCATATATATAGTATACTTGTCGTGTTTACTTGTTGTTGAGGAAGTGATTCATCAATTCAAGCTGAAGTTGGAAAGCTCAATGGGGATCTACTTCAACCGTTTAGAATAAGGTATGAGGTCTGATCCTTTAGTGTTATATATTTGATTTCTCTTGCATATTAGAAAGGATTGATTTCTGGAGTCAAGCTGTCTGTTGTGGTACCCCAAGCCATAGGAATTTCTCTCCGTAACAGGCCATGGTGTATACAGCAATCAGCCTTATGCGAACTAGTCCTATCAGGGAGCATGGAACCAACCAGCTAATCCTAGGATTCCTTTCCTTGCAACTTTGAATCTACCTGATTTGTCAAGATTGACAAATGATCCTATATCTCATGACCCATCATGGTTGGTCATCCCTACCAAACTTTCTTTGGACATTCCAAAGTTTGAAGGTAAGTCTGGTGAATATCCTGGTGAGCACGTCACGATCTTCCATCTTTGGTGCTCTTCGAACTCCTTGAACAATGATTCTACTCGTTTGAGACTAGTTCAACGCACCCTCATGGGTCCTGCCATGAAATGGTATATAGAGTTACCTGGGGGGGTTATACTTCGTTCAATGACCTAGCGATGAATTTTCTTTATCACTTCCAGCTACATGTGTGTTATGATGCCGGTATGAACTCTTGTTGACATTTTGGCAAGACAAAGCCACCCACATTTCGGACCACATTCAAGATTGGTGTTACAGCTGATTTTACCACACATGGTTGATCACACTTTTATGTCCTTCCATGTCCCTCTACAGACTCGTTCGACCCCATGGACCATTATTGTACCTTTGATGTTTCCAATATCATCCCTAAAAACACCTATTATTTGGTGTACGTGACTTTTAATCCCTTTCTCGCATATATACGTGGATATTACCCTTAAACCCACGTACATCGGGATGTGTGAATAAGTCCAAATATTTTTGGAGTTTACCTTGATGTGGATCCAAGTCACTTGTCTCTTGGCCTTCCATATTCCTCGAGATCTCTCGAATTTGACCTTCCATTACCCCATTGAAGCACTATATAAGGAACCCCTTGGATACCTTGAAGAGGAGGAATTAAAGAGCAAGAAAAATATAGTCCCTTGTTGTCGTAGCTTGCTTGTACTTGAATCTACATCCCTTTGTCCCTTGGAGCACTTTGTGTTCTTCCCAAGATTGTCTTTGCTTGTGAGCTTTCTATCGAGAGATGGAGGATTGAGGTGGTGGAGGTCCAAGTGGAGGACTCGGTTTCTACGGTTCACAGACATGCCGACAGAGGTTGTCACTTATGTAATCTTTGATTTTATTAATAGACATATAAGTTTTTCTATTCAATGATGTGCATTTAAATGAATATTGAATCCATGGATGCGTTTAATTGCTTATGCATTATTGATTATATATGCTAGAGTAGGCCTAACACTATATTCTATAGCATGCTTTCCTTGTTTACTATTGTTGAGAGTAAATTGCTAAAACAAATGGGATTGGAAAAATCTCAATGAGGATCTACGTCAATCATCTGGAATAAGGTATGATTTGAGATCCTTTAGTGTTATATGTTTTATTTCTCTTGTATACGGGAAGGGATTGATTTCTGCGGTTTCTCTGTCTGTTTTGGCACACCCCAAGCCATAGGAAGTTTTCTTCATAACAGAATTGGTGACTCTGTTGGGGACATTCCTTCTTTTGTTTTGGGTTGGGGGCACAATGGGATTGATTTTATTTACTTGCTCTTTGTTTCTCCTTATTTCTGTGTTTCATTTTATAGTATGTCCATACATTGACACTCCCCTTGATTGGTTTAACTCTTGGCCTGCGTTTTACCGTTGTCTTCTCTATATATGCAGGTTTTTGGCTAAAAGTCACGTACATACACGGATTTTTGGCCAAAAGTCGTGTATACATGTAGGTTTTTGGCCAAAATCCGCATATACATGCAGATTTTTGGCCAAAAGTCACGTACATACACAAATGTTCTTTAAACCGCCGCGTACATCCTCCATTTTGGTTGATTTTGATGTTGTGGGAAGTTGTTGGGTGGGTAGTGAGTGTGGTTGGGTCTTCCTAGGTTCTTATGGTGTTTGTTGACTACTTATGTTGTGACCAGAGACCACTTTTTCATTGGATTTTCTTTGAAGTAGTTTTAGTCATTTATCCTTTTTGTTTTTCCATTAGTGCATTAATATTTTTTGTCTCGGTGTCTTGTTGGGCTTGTGTTTTATACTTGCTACAGAGACTGAGAGTTTTAGATGACTTTGATTGCATTTTTCATTCTTTTATAATAAAAAATACAAAATAGTTGCACTCTCAGTTGCATCTTAGATATGGATTTGAGGAGGTACTTGCATTGGATTGCTTGGATGAGAGTTGTGTTTAGGCTTTCATATAGGAATGATTGCATATACATTTGAAGGAAAAATTGTGCACTTCACGTAGCAGCATACCCTATTTTTCATTCGACATAGTGCATTTGAATTGATTGTTAGGTCTGCATTTTACTTTTTGTTGCATCATAAGTTCACTAGTTGCATGGTCATTTCCCTTTGATTAATCACATCCAATTAAAATCAACGCATAATAAAATGAATTACACTCTTTTCTTTTATAGAATGCATCAACAAGAATAGGTTTTAGGGTCTTGGAATAGTTCATTGAGAGTAAATTATCCAAGACCACTAAACAAAACACTTAGGTGTTTGTCCAAGTGAGAGAGTCAATCCTTGATATAATTAGTGTTTCTCAGGACGCTCCTCTTACATGGGAGTTAAGCATGAGGCAGTTCCTGCGATTGTGATTGGGATGACCCCTGGTCACTTTCTGTGAGCACCGGAGATATTTCCAAGATCGTATTCATATCTAGGGGCTCTTTTGAGTTTCGGGCTTTGCTACCCTGCCCATACGGTCGATCCCTCCAGCGACTGTCCACCTGAGCATTGGTTATATTGGGGTGAACTTAGTTTCCTTACCTAGGTATCACAGGGGGTACTTGCAGAGGTTATTCTGTAGGTGTCCCGGCCATGTGGAGGTCAGACAGCACAATCACTTTATGCGTTGAAGCTGAGGGCCACTATAATTGGTTACATACCTCCACTTGTAGTGTGTGGGAGTTTCGAGCCTCTCCTAGGAGAGACATACCTGCTGCATTTGGGAGCTCACATATCCTCCCCTTAGTTTGTTTGTATTTTGGTTGTAGATTTTCTTAGGAGTGTTCTCTTTGTGCACTAGTTGGCCTTTAAGATCATGGTTACTTGAGTCTATTTATGCTCTCTTGAGTTCGGATCCTTTTATTTTCAGCATTCCTGGTATCCTGTCCTTGGTCCTAGTACAGACCCTAGTGTCAAACTTGGGGGCATCACAACCCCTTGCCGTGCTCATAGATTTGGGAGTGGTCACATTCCTCCCTCTACTCCATTTGTGGAGGATGTTGACTCCCTTCTCTTGGTCTTTACACTAGTGGTCACCCTCACGAGGGTGGTAGTGGATGCGTGAATGTTGGGTATACACCTTACTTTCCTTTTTATGTCCCATCATTCACTACATTGTTTCCTTTGGGTGCAGTTGTCATGATCATTCCTCCCTATATCCTATAGTTTGGATTCTTTATTGACTATTTTGGGTTGTTTTGGTCTAATATTATTGTCATGTAGGGTCCATTGATTTGCACACTCTCTCCGAGGTCTTTGACCCTTTCATTCGTATCACAGGTATTATGTCTAAACTGGCATATAGGTTAGGATATCACATCCTCTTGCACTTATGCTTTACCTTATGACCATTTCATTTTAACCTTAGGTACGAACCCATTCCATGGTATCACGGAACCTTCATGTTGTTGTTAGAAGTGGTACTATGTGAATGGTATAGCTTTCCTATACATGGGTGTCCTAGTTAGCTCCCTTTTGCATTTGGTACCCATGATGTGAGTCATCTCTTAGGTCTAGGAGTCAGTTTTAGTCCCCCCTTGACTTTGAGCAAGAGATTCATACTCCTCTTGAACTTTATGTTGGCCATTCCCTTAGGACCCCCTTGTATATGTCAAGTTGTAATTGCATTATCATGAGTTTTTCTTTCCTTATTGAGCCTTATTCTGGCTTCCCTGACTTTGATTATCAGCCATATATCCCGATCTTGTCTCATATCTAGCCAAGCAGAGCCTTTTTATATCCTTTGCAACTTGATTCCCCATTTTTGACCGGGAGGGGACTTTCCCCCGAGTGTCGTTATCCTGCACATGTTTCCTTGCATTGATCATAGGTATGTTCCACTACTTGAAACTAGTTTGTTTGTCCCTTGAAACTCGTCTCCTCCTATATTTGTAACTATAAATCACTTTTATTCTTTTTCAAGATTTTCAAAATATCTGAAAAAGTCCAAAAAAATCAAAAAACCAAAAAGCCGAACATGAAAAGATGTTATCTTTGGCAGTAGTCGAGTCGTGTCGCCTTCGAATAGAGCACTGTATATCACATCCATTGGTTGGGTTAATAGTTTGACTTTAGGATTTGTACTCTTTTTTCTAAGTTTATCTCCACCGACTGGTTAAGCTTCCAATCCCTATGGAGCCTCTGTTGATGCCTCCTATGTCACAAAGATGTACCAGTTTTGTATATTGAGTCTATGCTGCCTACATTCAGTCACCATTCACCTTTATTCTCTTGTTCGAAGGAGGTTGAAGACTGATTCAGCCATTCCTCAGTTGTCTTGACTTTGCATGTCGGCCATTCCCGGTACTATTACTAGTTCATGCACATCTTGTCCGAGTCCTTGCACATTATACAGTGTTGTTGAGTACCTCATGTTGGTTGATGGGGGATGCCTTAATTCCCTCCTTCCAACGGATTCCATCCCATCGACTTCAGATCATTTATTCTAGGATAGGATTCTAGAGTCATTTGAGTGCCTTGAGACTTATAATCATCAGTGGTAGGTTCTCTCTCCATCGATAGTTTTGGGAATACATCAATGTCCCCTGATCGATGGATTCTTTCAAGTGTTTGACCTCAACACATTTATTCACACTTGTTAGTTTGCACTCTAGTACCTTGATTCCCATTTTCATTATCGGTGGGTGATCTCACATCTATTAACGGTATACATCAATGACCGGTAATCAAACAATGGACTACTATGTTCGACCTCAACACCTCTATTCACGTAGTAGGACATGTACTCGTAGCGGTTTCTATAGAAGACTTTCCATATTGGTGGCATTCCACATATGCTACCACCTTGATCATGCCAGTGTTCATGATATTTCAACTCTCGTGACTTGATTCCAGTGTATGTCATATATATTCAGCTTTCATGGAGATATTTATCCTTTGTATATCTTCATCAATGAGATTTTGATCTATTATATATTTTACGTGGTGATGACCACACATGTCACATTTTGTATATCATGCCTATTCATGGCCATTGTACTTTTATGTATCTGGGACTATTATATGTATTTGTAGTCATATGTAGAGATTGATTATTGTACTATACTAATCGATGCCTAGTTTTTCCACCTAGTTCTTCATCACTGCACTTTTGGAATGGATTTATAATGTATTTCAGCCATCATGTTACCCCTCTGACCTCACACATTAGGGGGCATCTATTACAACTGGTTTTACCACACATGGTTGATCACACTTTTATGGCCTTCCATGTCCCTATGTAGACTATTTTGACCCCATGGACCATTATTGTACCTTTTATGTTTCCAAGATCATCCCTAAAAACACCTATTATTTGTTGTACGCGACTTTCAATCCCTTTCTCACATATATACATGGATATTACCCTTAAACCTGCGTACATCGAGATGTGTGCATATGTCCAAATATTTTTGGATTTTTCCTTGATGTGGATCTGAGTCACTTGTCTCTTGGCCTTCCATATGCCTCTAGATCACTCGGATTTGACCTTACATTACCCCATTGAAGCACAATATAAGGAACCCCTTGGATACATTGAAGAGGAGGAATTGAAGAGAAAGAAAACTATAGTCCATTGTTGCCATAGCATGCTTGCACTTGAGTCTGCATCCCTTTGTCCCTTGGAGGACTTTGTGTTCTTCCCAAGCTTGCCTTTACTTGTGAGCTTGTTATCAAGAGATGGAGGATTGAGGTGGTGGAGGACTCGGTTTCTCCGGTTCGCAGACATGTCGACAGAGATTCTCACTTATGTAATCTCTGATTTTATTAATAGAAATATTTTTTCATCTCCAATGATGTGCATTTAAATGAATATTGAATCCATGGATTTGTTTAATTGCTTATGCATTATTGATTATATATGCTAGAGTAGGCCTAACACTATATTGTATAGCATGCTTTCCTTGTATACTGTTGTTGAGAGTAAATTGATAAAGCAAGCGGGATTGGAAAAAGCTCAATGGGGATCTACGTCAACTGTCTAGAATAAGGTATGATTTGAGATCCTTTAGTGTTAAATGTTTGATTTCACTTGCATATTGGGAAGGGATTGATTTCTGTAGTTTCTCTATCTATTGTGGTACACCCCAAGCCATAGGAATTTTTCTCCATAACAAGTGGCATAGATGGAAGAGGTTATTTAAAGCCTTTATACCACCAGAGTTTCTTTTAGAATGGTTCCTCAAGTCATTGTTACCCTATATTGCGAAGGGTGTTTCTACGTTCAGAGTTCAAAACGAGGACCAAGCTATTTTTAGGGCCCAGCAGTTGGACTTGATTTATGCTCATCCTGGGATCCTTTATGAGACCATACCTAATGATCCACGTTCCAATTTTGACCCCAAGTTTAAGCCTGGACTGCATGCCAATTGTTATCATCCAAAATGACACTTCTCATTCTGAGTGCTAACATTCCTCATGTTGGTACACAAAAGGAAAAATTTGGATTGAAGTGGCCAAAACATTATAGATGGGCATGACCTTTGATGCATTATCCTCAAACCAGCCTTATATATTTTTATTATGGGTTTTGGTTTGCATACGCGAGTATATGCATTACAAATTACGTATCATACACGAGTATTTGTATTGTAAACCACGTATACTTGCATACACGAGTTCACTTTGAGAAACATGCATATCATATGTGAGTTTCCAATATTAATACCCGTGTATACCTTAATTCGACATTAAAAAATATAAATCGAGATTAGATGAGATTATTTGGGGCCTAATCCATAACTATCTGTTGAGGCTTGGAAATTTGCAGGAAACAACAGAAAAGGATTCTCCCCAGTCAACATTCCCAACTAGCCCGTGACTGTTTGGTGTAGGGAATCCGTCCAGTTTGCGGTTCGGCTACCGTAGGTCAGATAACAAAAATAAAAGGTTTTACTAGTTGCGGCCCAGTCCACCGTATATATTTTTGTATTTTTTGACTTAAAGTATGATATGCAAGTGCCTATCTAAAATGCAAGTTGATAAAGAATGCAAGGAGCGGTCACAATGTGATGCACAGGTTCTTACCTCTCGTCTTAGACTCTCTCGCATCTAAATCATGCACAACTAGAAAATACATACTAACTAAGCTGTCTCTAGAGAGAAAAATATTAATTCATGAGTAATGCAATACTGTTCACATGTTAAGGTAAATCACAGATAGTTGTTCTTAGAATCAAAACACATAAACATGAATAGGATATACATGACAAGATAGCTCATCAATCGTTGAACTTTCCATTACTCATAGTGGAAATTATCACAGAATAAACCAGAGAACATTCAGATAAGAACATAGGTTCAGAAAGTTAGAACGCTCTCACAGTTAATGAAACATGGTTGAAAACGAAATAGTTCCCATTCAACATTGTTCATTTTATCACATTCGAACATTCCACACAGCACCTTCTCCAACAGTCAAAATTTGCAATTTTTAATTGTAAAACGAAGTAGTTCCTCTTACACACAATGGCTCACAAGTTTTTCCAAGGAAAAAGCCCCTATTCTCGCTAACATTCCTCTCTTTATACAAAAACAACCAAACCCTTGGGCTTTCCCCCTCTCTGACCTTTCGACTCCCCCAAAAACCGTTTAATCTCACCATTTGTCTTTTTCATGAGTACTCATGATTCATATAATGCGTTACGTTTCGGATTTCAACTTATGAGTACTTCATAAAATGGGATTAGCTCGGTAACTTACGGACCCTTTCCAAGCCTGGGATTTTGTTGCCATCGATTCTGCCTTGTCTTTTATTTGTCCTTCTTTAGATCCGTTGATTTCAGAACAAACTCTGCTTATCACTTTTCAGCCAACTTTCCTCAGCTTTGTCCTTTAACTACGTCTTCTCGCAGTAGCAATCTGAAGAATCTTCTGAGTCCATCTGTAGTTAAACAAAAATTCATCATTAATTAGGACTGCATCTTTTCAATAAACTTAAACTATACTAACAACAAAAACTGATCATCAAAATGAGGCCCGGTACTGTGCTCTCGTCACGAAATCCTTAACAAGAATAAAAAAACCACCGCTGCCCACATAGGGGTTAAAAACTCACAACACGGCGGGAAAAACCTAATCGACGGCTTGAACCATTGAGACATCAGTCGAATAGTCTTACTTATAGCCACAATGATGGGTTTCAGACAGACAACGAGTTGTGCGGGACCGTTAAGTCTATCGAAACCAGAAGAACTAAATGTCAAAGCATCGGGCGAAAAAGTTTCCTGTCAGTGAACGAAACGACATCAACATCGGGAGGTTAGTGCATTATGCAGCCACAATGGTGGAAGCTGCAAGGACTATGGGCCCCGCATCCCAAAGACATATTGGCAAAACCCAGACAAAGCATTGGTGAGCGGAGCAGTTATATGGTGGACACTTAGTTTTCTCGGGAGCTGCAATGGCAGAAAACAATCAGACTATAGCCTTCAATCAAGGTCATAAACTTTCCGCTATGGCACAGAAATATTGTGAAAACATTAAGTGTTTGGAAAAACTTAAGGTCATGCAGCAGTCCAAAAAGCTTGTCTCACTTCCAAAACAGTGGCTTCATAAAGATCAAACAACCCCGACTCAAACTTCGACCAACCTCCAACAATGCAAAACATTTCAAAACCATAACAACACGACATCAGAGAAGTCAAGACTATCTGGCAGAGCACTCATCGTTCAGCTTCCGCAACGGAGGCTCCATAAGGAAATATGGCTCTGATGCATTGTTTAAATGGCTTCTGAACAACCAAACTAAAAATATTACTTTCGGCTGGGGAGCGATGAAAGTTTGTTTCATCTCCGCAATAGTGGCGCAAATGAGAAATATAATTTCGAAGACAAAGAAAGAAATCACAGATCAAAGGGAAATATTTCAAACCAAACTCCAAATTCCACAACCCAAAGCAATTTCATACATAAGCAATTTTCCGAAAATCATGAAGACAGTTAACCTCAAAACAGTCCAAACTTGTAGTGAAGGGAAAACAAAAACAGAGTTCATGGATCCAAACTATTCTAGGCAAGATAAAAATTAAGAGGGGGGTCCAAAATTTCGAAAATTTGGGAAAACAGTTGCAGCTGTAACAATTGGCGACCACCTGGTGAACCTAGATCTCTGGACAATTTATTCCTTAAGTAACAGACTATTTAACAATAAACAAACATGTTGAATTCTTCCAGATGTCTGGATTTCCCAAATGGCAAATATATGTACTTTTAATCATTGATGATAGTCCAATTTAGGAGAAAGGCAAAACAATATTTCCAAGTCAAGAAAACTCTTTTGAGGCCAAGAAGATGAGTTTCATTTATTACCTCTGTCTTCGAGTAGCTTCCAGCTTGGACGCCACAGGATAGTAACATATGGTAAACATAAATATTCCTTTGTTCCTCATTCCCATGCCATTTTGCACTTTTTTTTTCTTTTTTTTCCCAACTTTTGTCCTTTGAATATGAGTCCTCCTGCATGCCTTTCTTTTTGAATTTTCATTCAGGCTCCTCTATCCATAGTGTCCTTTTGTGTGAGAGATGTATTCAACTTTCAGCTAACGGACGGAGCAGAACTTTTGGAAATTTATTACTTATATGGTTCAGTACTTTGTTTTGATACAAATTGCTTTCATAGGAGTATTTGACTCTTATCTTCCTTTTGACATTCAATTTCTGGAATGGGATCATTTCTATATAATATATTGTTTACCCTGCTTCCTTTCCATGGGCCTTTTGTTGTCACCCCCTAGGACATTTTTAAATGTGATATGGATGGAACCTCCAAATAGTATTCCAGACCTTTCGATCCTGGTTTGTTTAACAAGGATTAAGTAGGACTTCAATGTGTTCATAGCCATTCGAGAAAACTGCTAAACTAGAAGAAATTCTTTTTGATAAAACAATAATACACAGTCTTACACTCAAGAATATTAATCACTCCAGAATTTTGATGCTCTCCATGCAACCAAGAGTTTGCCTCCTTTTATTGAAATCATTCAAAATCTAAACTAAAACAAAACATAAATAAAATAAATCAAAATAAACATCCAAGTCAATTTATTTATGTACAAGATAAAAGAACAAAAACAAAACTCAGGAAAAATAAGGTTTGAGAACTAAACCATTTACTAGTAAGTTCTCTTCCCACCCCTATAAATCTTGCAATTTATAGGTTGAGGGGCCAAGCTTTGCCGCAATCTGGAAAGGGCCTACCCACAACTATTGAAATTTTGTGTGTTTTCCTTTCTCATCATGGGGGTGGTCCCACTTGAGAACCAAATCTCCCACCTCAAATTCTTTTTTTCTAGCCTTGTGTTTATCAAACCATCTCTTAACTACCCCCTGTTGTTGTTTAAAATGTTCTCCGGCCTTGGATCTAGATTCCTCTGCTTTCAAAATATTATGTATCCTTACCTGCAAGACTCCATTATCTGATCCTCTGGATTCCTGAGCTATTATGGAAGAGGGTAGCATGATATTGGGGGGGAGAATGGCCTCTTTTCCATAAACAAGGGTATACGGGGACACACCTAACGAAGTCTTGGGGGTGACCCTATCAGCCCAAAGAGCAATTGGTAATTCTTAGTGCCAACTCCTCTGATTTTCTATCACCGTCTTTTTTAAAATCCTAATCAGATTCTTGTTTGTAGATTCAGCTAAACCATTTCCCTATGGACAGTAATTAGCAGAGTAATGCAACTTAATTCCTTTCTCATGAGAAAATGCAGTTAATCTAATTGAGGAAAGTAAGTAGCATTATCGAAAACTAAATAAATTGGAACTCCAAACCTGGTCATAATATGGTCTTGCAAGAAGTCCATGACCGCATCTTCATTTACTTTACGCAACGGAATGGCTTCGACCCAACGAGTGAAGTAGTCAGTTGCTGTCAAAATATACTTATGTTGCAGGGAATAATTCGGCTTTATCTCCCCAATGATATCCTTCCCCCACTGCTCAAAAGGCTCTGTTATCATCACAGGCTTTAACGGTCCTGCTGCTTTAACTTGTCTTGCACCACACCGTTGACAAATGTCGCACTTTCTGACATGGGCGTGTGCATCTTTGAACAATGTGGGCCAATAGTATCTGGCTCTGAGAATTTTATGAGTTGTAGTATCTCTGGAGAAATGTCCTCCAACAGGCCCATCATGTAAATCTATCATTACCTTCTTCGCATCTTCTTTCTCTAAGCATGTAAGAAGAACTCCATCATAATTCTTTCTAAATAATATTCCTTCAATAATTTGATATGAGGCTGATTTAAGACGTAGTGCTCTTCTTTGCTTAGAATTCCAATGTTCCGGTAACAATCCCGCCTGAAGGTAATGCACAAGGTCTCGATACCAAGAGTCCAGAGCTGTGAAAAAATGACATACATCCATCAAATGTAACTCAGCTTCATCTTCCCAGTCATGTTCTCCATTGTCTTTACTTTTAGTCATTAGTTTGCACAATCCTTGCCCTTTGACTATGGAGGCTGGCTTAAATTCGAGGTCATACTCCTGTAGAGATATTACCCAGTTGCCTCTTATTTCTCCTAGCTCCTTTTATACGAAAAGAGACCTCACAGGTGGGTGTGGAACTATTACCTTTGCGCGGTTCTTTGGTATATATGGTCTAAATTGTTTCACCGCTTTGAACACTGCGTAAGCTTGTTTATCCACAGCTGGGTAATTCAATTTGGCCCCTTGTAGACTTGTGCTCATAAATGATATGGGGAACTCATCTCCCCCATCTTCCTTCTGGGTAAGCACATTTTCTAGTGAATCATCAGATGCGAAAGTGTACAAAATAAAATCTTTATCAAAATCCAGAATTTTGAGGGAGGGTGCGTGCGTAGCAACTGTTTTAATTTTACTAAATGCGTTCTTCTCTACATCAATCCACTTGAATTGTACACTTTGATTTACCATTTTCTACAAAGGTTTAACAATTTGAGCGAAATCTGGCACAAACCTTCACATGAAGTTTATTGTCCCTATAAATGATTGCATGCCCTATTTATTATGGGGTAAGGGAATCTGTTCGATGGCTTTGATCCTTTCTGGGTCTATGGAGATCCCCTTCTTAGAAACCATGTGACCCAACAACTTACCTTCTGTAACAGCAAACATGCACTTCTTAGGGTTTAGTGAGATACCATATTTTCGGCAGCGTTCAAAAATATGCTTTAGATGAAATGTGTGTTCCTCTCTTTTCTTTGAGAATATCATGATGTCATCGAGGTATACTACAGCACTGCGACCTATCAGACCGTGGAAAGCTATGTCCATAGCCCTCTGGAAAGTAGCTCCAGCGTTTATGAGTCCAAAGGGCATCCTTCTGTAAGCAAAATTTCCCCACCTGGTCCTGAATTTCATTTTTAGCCTGTCTTCTTCGGCTACTAATACTTGATTATAGCCTGAGAATCCATCTAATAAAGAGAATAGTTCAGAACCTGAAACCATTTGCAATATCTGCTCCATGGGTGGAACAGGATAATTGGATTTATCTGAAGAGTGATTTAAGTTTCTAAAATCCACACATAGCCTAATTTCTCCAGATTTCTTCCTCACCGGTACCAAATTTGAAACCCATTACGAGTGTCTAACCTTGAAGATAATTCTAGCATCCAATAGTTTCTTAACTTCACTCTGGATTAAAGGTTCTAATTTTGGATGCATTTTCCTTAGAGGCTGCTGATAAGGTTTGGATCCAGATTTGATGGGGATAACATGCTAGATAATATTGGTGTCATATGTCTTTAGATCTTCATATGTCCAGGCAAAAACATCTTTGTATTCCTTGAAAAGAATGATGAACTTATCCCTTTCAGCTGGGGAGCAGCATTTTCCCAGATTCACATATTTAGGCTCCATCTCAGTCCCCAAATTAATCAACTCGAACTGTAGAGACGAGCTATGAGTCTTCACATTTGCTAGTCTTCTAAATTTCTCATTTAAATCAAACATCCGTTCTAAAGTCTTGACTCCCTTAGGAATAAAATTATCGAATTTTAGCTCAGCCTGATGTTCTTCATCATCAATAATTGCCCCTCTGAATGCCTCATCATTTGTCAAGCATTCTATAATCTACTGATCATCATCAAACACTCATAGATTGGTAATCATATCTGGAACCGAAGGCCTGAAAAGCAATTCAACAGAGCACCGATTATTAGAGGGCACAAGCCTCACAGCTGAGGTGGCCAACAAGTCAGCTGCTACATTATTAAGTCTTGGAATCGATACAATTTTAAATGCATTAAAACATTTAAGTAAATCCCATACTTCATTTTGATAAGATTTTAAATGAGGAGAAATGCAATGTATTTGATTCCGAATTTGTTTCACAATTATTTCAGAATCTCCAAACACTTTCATATTATTTTCCTTTAATTCAATTGCTTTCCTTAATCCCTGAACCAACGCTTCATATTCAGCTATGTTATTGGTACATTCAAACTCTAACCTACATGAAAGAAAATGTTTGTTTTTCATAGGTTCAATCAGGACACAGCTGGCTCCCGACCCCTCTAAAGTTTTAGAACCATCAAAGAAAAGTGTACAAAAATCGCTACCCACTACTATGCGAAAATTAACATCTACATCTACAGCTAAGTCTACTATTTTACAATTGATTTCATCAGCCTGTGAAAACCGAAGGAGATCACGTTGAGCGTCAGATGTACTGTTGGCTTCTTCCGCTTGATAGTTTCCTGGTTCTAGCTCAATAAAGTAGTTTCCCAAAACAAAATCCACGGGTTCATTTTTTTCTTCGAACTGAGTAACATTGTATTTCATGTGGGGCTCCCTCAAAACTTTAATTTGATTTGGGATTCCTTTATATGGTAGCCACAGATGCGACCAGTCTGAGGCAAAATATCCATTTAGCTTTGCCGACCAATCTCTGCTCAAAACAAGTCCATAAGCTTCTGGTATGTCATCCACCACAATATCGATGACTTGACACACCTTATCATTTGAAGATAAGTGAACGAGAACATCCTTCGTTTCTCCAATTACCTTCACATGCATTCTATCCAACTGAAATAACCTCCAGGTAGATGGTTTAGGTTGTCCATTTATCCTTTTGCAGACCAACAGCGGCATGACATTGACTGATGCCCCCAAGTCTACTAGGCAGTTATGCACGTTATGGTTGAAAATATCAAAAGTAAGGACAAAAGGTGGATTCTTGCTTTTAGGCTTACCTCCCATACTTGCTTCACCAATTTATTCTTCTTGGGGCTGATTGTCAGTGGGCAGCCTCTCCTCTAATACTTCGAGTGCTTTCAATACCTTTTCTTTCTATTGCGGCACATTGCACATTTCAAATAATGAGATGTTTGCCCTTACCTTCTTGATATCCTCCACAATGTCATAATCCATCTTATGTTTTGTGAGATTCGATATAACATTATTTATTTTTTCTTCATTGGGCTTAGTAGGCATGCTGATCTGTCTAGGATTTTGACTAGTGATGGTAAACTCCATAATTTTATTAGCTGAGGTGCTATTTTGAAATTTCTTAACATTCTTTTGAAGTCTTTTGATCTTCGGGAGCATAAGACTATTCTCCTTAATCAACCCCTAGATTCTTGTCATTACATTTGTTTCCAGGATGCCCTCGTGTCTTAGATCCTTTTCTTCCTCGGCATCAAACAATGATACACAGTCCCATAAAACCATAGATTCATCCTCCTATTTTTCTGTTGATTTATTGTTATCTTTCCCTTCTTCATCGTTATCTTCAGTTAATTTGGAATCCAAAAGCTGATTCATGACCAACGTCATTGAATTTATCCATTGAGGAAAATTCTTTTCAGAATGGGGTTGTTGGTGGAAAGTGCAAAAGTTATCCATTCCTACCTCCGTTAAGTTCATAGATGCAGGGATGTGCGAAGGGGGTTGGGATTGATTGTTATCTTCCCTTTTCTTATAATAAGGCTTGTAGAACTTTTGGGCTTCCTTTGCCTTTTCCAAGTCTATGATTCTGTTAGAAAGCTGCTGCATCATCTTTGTCATTCCTTTGAAATCTGGTGATTGCTCCTCTTTAGGCTTAGTAAACAACAAAGCTTTCCTCCTGACGTTTTTTCTCCTGACCGTTCAGGATAATCTTCGATACTTTCCCTTTAAGCCTCTACTCTCTCTGCCTCCTCATAAGTCTCTGCTAGTGTAGGTTTGGCCTTCATTTTGGAAAACATGGCCAACTCGGTTCCTAGAGCTGAGGTATAATATTCAATCAGGACTTTATTCAAGGGTTTGTCAGCTTCAGAAAAATTCTTACGATAGGCTGCGAATCTTTGCGTAAAACTATGCACCTTCTCTTTTCTTTCTTTCTTTAAGGTACATAGTCCTTTCATGAGAGCCGCATGAGTTTTTTGGGTTGCATACTTGCTTCTAAAAATCCTTTCAAAGGTATCCTAATCAGGGATAGAGTTTGCAGGAAAACCAAAGTACCACAATGCTACTGCTCCTTTAAGGGTGTGTGGAAAAAGTCTACAAACTACATCCTCATATTCCCCAGCGCTTAATCCTTCTATTTCCAAATAGAAACTTTGCAAGTGGTCATCTACTAACATCTTCTCATTTGGATTAAACTTGGGCAACATCTTTTCAAAATATTGAGGTAAATCATGGAAAGGAGGTGTTAGGTTTAAAGGTGATCTAGCTTTCTAGGCATGTGGTGGATTTGGTGGGTTGGATGGTTGATTTGCGTTTACGCCTACCATGAGTCTGGGTGGGGAGTGAGGTGGTGAATGAATAGGATTATGAACAAGAGACCCGTAAGGAGTATCTGGGCCTACTTGATTCAAAGGCTGTACAACTTCCTGTAAGGCTATTTCTACAAGTTCTTCCAAATCTACAACCAACACCGAGTCTTCCAATATAGGACGGTCTTTCCTTTTATATTCTCTTCTGGGAAATTCAGGGATAATCGGTAATCCTCCAATATTCTTCACGTATTCCCTAGTGTGTCTTCTCAGATCATTAACAACTTCGTTGTCCATAGAATACAAATGTTCTCTACCCTTCTCTTTAGGAATTGTATTGGGAAACAAACTGCTTTCAAAATTATCACTGGTGGGGTTATTTCAAGAAAACAGGTTTCCTCAGCCAGCCATACACTGGCGGCCCTCCTTCTAGCGCCAGAAACTGTTGAGGCCTGGAAATTCGTAGGAAACAACAGCAAAGGATTCTCCCCAGTCAACGTTCCCAACTAGCCCGTGACTATTTGGTGTAGGGAATCCGTTCGGTTTGCGGTCCGGCTACCGTAGGTCAAATAACAAAAATAAAAGGTTTTACCGGTTGCGGCCCAGTCCACCATATACATTTTTGTATTTTTTGACTTAAAGTATGATATGCAAGTGCCTATCTAAAATGCAGGTTGATAAAGAATGCAAGGAGCGGTCACAATGTGGTGTGCAGGCTCTTACCTCTCGTCTTAGACTCTCTCGCATCTAAATCATGCACAACTAGAAAATACATACTAACTAAGCTGTCTTTAGAGAGAAAAATATTAATTCATGAGTAATGCAATACTGTTCACATGTTAAGGTAAATCACATATAGCTTTTCTTAGAATCAAAACACATAAACATTAATAATATATACATGACAAGATAGCTCATCAATCGTTGAACTCTCCATTACTCATAGTGGAAATTATCACAGAATAAACCATAGAACATTTAGATAAGAACATAGGTTCATAAAGTTAGAACGCTCTCACAGTTAATGAAACATGGTTGAAAAAGAAATAGTTCCCCTTCAACATTGTTCATTTTATCACATTCGAACATTCCACACATCACCTTCTCCAACAGTCAAAATTTGCAATTTTTAATTGTAAAACAAAGTAGTTCCTCTTACAAACAATGGATCACAAGTTTTTCTAGTGAAAAAGCCCCTATTCTCTCTAACTTTCCTCTCTTTATACAAAAACAACCAAACCCTTGGGCTTCCCCCCTCTCTGACCTTTGGACTCCCCCAAAAACCGTTTAATCTCGCCATTTGTCTTTTTCGTGAGTACTCATGATTCATATAATGCGTTACATTTCGGATTTCAACTTATGAGTACTTCATAAAATGGGATCAGCTCGGTAACTGACGGACCCTTTCCAAGCCTGGACTTTTGTTGCCATCGATTCTGCCTTGTCTTTTATTTGTTCTTCTTTAGATCCGTTGATTTTAGAACAAACTCTGCTTATCACTTTTCAGCCAACTTTCCTCAGCTTTGTCATTTAGCTACGTCTTCTCGCAGCAGCAATATGAAGAATATTCTAAGTCCGTCTGTAGTTAAACAAAAATTCATCATTAATTAGGACTGCATATTTTCAATAAACTTAAACTATACTAACAACAAAAACTGATCATCAAAATGAGGCCCAGTACTGCGCTCTCGTTGCGAAATCCTTAACAAGAATCAAAAAACCACCACCGCCCACACAGGGGTTAAAAACTCACAACACGGTGGGAAAAACCTTACCGGTGACTTGAACCATTGAGACATCGTTCGGATAGTCTTACTTACAACCACAATGGTGGGTTTCAGACGGACAACGAGTTCTGTGGGACCGTTAAGTCTATCGGAGTCGGAAGAACTAAATGCCAAAGCATCGGGCGAAAAAGTTCCCTGTCGGTGAACGAAATGACATCAACGTTGGGAGGTTAGTGCATTACGCAGCCACAATGGCGGAAGATGCAAGGACTACGGGCCCCACGGCCCAAAGACATATCGACTAAACCCAGACAAAGCATCGGCAAGCGGAGCAGTTATATGGCGGACACTTAGTTTTCTCGGGAGCCGCAATGGCGGAAAAAAATCAGACTACAGCCTTCGATCAAGGTCATAAACTTTTCTCTATGGCGTAGAAATATTGTGAAAACGTTAAATGTTTGGAAAAACTTAAGTTCGTGCAGCGGTCCAAAAAGCTTGTCTCACTTCCAAAACAATGGCTTCATAAAGATCAAACAACCCCGACTCAAACTTCGACCAACCTCCAACAATGAAAAACAAGTCAAAACCATAACAACACGACATCGGAGAAGTCAAGACTATCTGGCAGAGCACTCATCATTCAGCTTCCGCAACGGAGGCTCCATAAGGAAATATGGCTCCGATGCATTGTTTAAATGGCTTTTGAACAACCAAACTAAAAATATTACTTTCGGCTGGGCAGCGATGAAAGTTTGTTTCACCTCTGCAACAGTGGCGCAAATGAGAAATAGACTTCCAAAGACAAAGAAATAAATCACAGATCAAATGGAAATATTTCAAACCAAACTCCAAATTCCACAACCCAAATCAGTTTCAGACATAAGCAATTTTCTGAAAAGCATGAAGACAGTTAACCTCAAAACAGTCCAAACTTGTAGTGGAGGGAAAACAAAAACAGAGTTCATGGATCCAAACGATTCTAAGCAAGATAAAAATTAAGAGGGGGGTCCAAAATTTTGAAAATTTGGGAAAACAGTTGCAGCTGCAACACTATCCCAACCATCTCAACCATCCCAACCTTTGAAACCACTCTATTTCCCAAATTTTAAATAGAGGCCTTAGGGTGGGGGCTAATCAATCAATTTTGGAGAGCAAAGTTATGCTAGTGCTATATCTTCAGAATCTTGGAGTAGTAGAACTCAGAGTCCTTTGGTTGCAGAGGAGTCCTTGTGTCAGAATCTGGGTTGTGTTCTTATCTTATTCAACGCTTGTTAATAAAGAGAATTCTTCTTCCAATCTTGTATCGTGTCTATTTCATGTATATTGGTTTAATGAATATGTTTGATTATACTATTTATATTCTTTTGATCTAACCTCTAATATATATATGTATGAGATATTACTTGATGGATTTTCTCTTTGCAGGTGGAGAGGTGCATCCCTGGAAGCTTTGGAAAGAAGTGGAGAGAGAGAAGATCAAGCTTGGATCAATCG
The DNA here is from genome assembly GCA_001517045.1 of Pseudotsuga menziesii. Taxonomy (NCBI): domain Eukaryota; kingdom Viridiplantae; phylum Streptophyta; class Pinopsida; order Pinales; family Pinaceae; genus Pseudotsuga; species Pseudotsuga menziesii. The sequence continues at coordinate 239,011 of LPNX010859439.1, read as the reverse complement.
TCGTTAATCAAGTAAGTCAAGACTTTCTTCCTATTCTCTTTCCATTCTCTGTAAAAAGTTGATTGTCTACAAGTTAGTAGTAAGTTGGTAACCCTAGACCCTAGGTTACAAGGGTGCAATATCCTGAACAACAGAACTGGCGACCATACTGGGGAGTCCAGCCTATTGTGGCTTCGTCCTGTAGGTGCTTTACCAGTATTTACTCTGATTTTGAGTGTGGTATTTTTATTTTTCCTTTGACTTGCAGTATAGTGTGTCCATAGACCTTTACTATTTGTTTTTGTATACGCAGGTTGTTTTTATACACAGTCGCGTATAGCAACTTGTATACGTGGGTTTCTCTATAAGACAATCGCGTATGGTATGTGACTTGCTCTATAAGACAGTCGTGTATATCCTGTAGCAACATAAAATTTTGGCTATGGTTTGCTTGTCCCTGTCTTGTTTGATTTTTTCTTCTTAGGGGTCTTCTGTTGTTGGCATGATTTAGTAAGTCCAAATTCGTGTATGCCATACTTTTCACTTGTTGTTAAGCCTTTGAGTTTTCTTTGTTTGAATATTCTTTCATCTAGTGACTTGAAGTTGGCCCTCCTTCTTGGTCTATGAGTTCAGTGTTGTGTGTTTGAGTCATTGATCAGGGCTTTAGATACCTTATGCTCTGTACTGCTTTGTGTAGTGTCAGTAAGCCACTTGTTCTTTAGTAAATCTAGTGGATTTTATTCATTAGTTTTTTTCCAACTCAATTTCTTCACCAAGTTTTCTTCCTGTTTGGTTGAAGTTGGTTATTGTGGGGCCTCTTTACTTCATTTTTCTTTTTACATGTAGTGATTATTCAAACTCACTCTAAAATTTGCATGTAGGTGCATTATAGTTTTTGAAGAATTTGAAAAAGTGAAGAAAAACATCTTATGCTTTTGTGTGTAGGCTCACTTAGTGGTGTTCCTTTCAGTATTTTCAAATAAAATTTCAAAAATTATAAAAAGAAGTCTTAGTTTTTCTGACACTTAGTTTCAATTTCATTAGCTTACATTGACAAACAAACAAAAAATTGGTTACGTAGTTGCAATTTGATTTGGAATTTGCTTTATACACCATTTTTGCTTTTTCTTATAGAGTCCATAATATCACAGTATTTCACGCATATACCTTCTAACTAAGAACATCCCTTAAAATGAACGATATAATTTAAAATTTAGGGTCATACACCAACTAGCTTAGGCTAGACTTGTGGAATAGGAAGTTTAAACTCTCCACAAGTGTTTAAATTCAAATGTAGTTGACCAATCAATAAGTAAACCCTTTTCTATGTTGATCGTATTTTGGAAGCTCCTCTCAAACAGGAGTTAAGCACGAGGCCGCGTGGAGGCTTGGACTGAGGAGATAACCCTTTGATTCCTTGTCAGACCAAGGTTTTTGTACATCTAGGGATTCTTTCATAGATATAGTTTCGGGATTTGCTACCATGCCCATGCGTACGAACCAGGATTGTGACTATCCCCCTAGACTGTTAATATAGTTGAGGTAGCCTTTAGTCTCTCTGACATCTAGGGTTGATACACAGATACACTGGAAGGCTATTTCTGGTTGACCTTGGACGGGCTTGGAAGGTAACCCTTGTAGAAAGTGTGGGAAGGCGTTGGGTGATTCCTCCATTTGTGCCTAAGAACATCTTCAAGGATGCCAAGTAACTATCTCTCAGCTTTCTTTTGGAAAGCATATCTTATACCCTTTGTGTTTGTTGTGACTTTAGGAAATTTTGTAGTGATTTCTCTGTGGTTTGTTTGTGTTTAGCCAGCCTTAGGGTGTGAAGAGTCAAATTTTCAATCATAGAGGACCTACCTCTCAAAAAGTTAAGAAGGTTGCAAAACATTCCTTCGCTTGTTATAGTGGAACCTCCATCGCCCCCTCAAAGGCGGATATTAGACATAGATGGTTCTTTCAAACCGGTAGGAATTAGTGAAGTTCCGGGTGAACCAGAACTTAGGACAAACCAGGTTGATACAACCATAATAGAGATAGAAGACTTGCAGGCTGACGAGTTTGCAAGAAACTTTAATTCACCTCTTACTGACGTAAATGATCCAGTGATCATCTAGGTTAATCCTTTCAATTCACCTGTGATTGGTGTTCCTGTGGGCAGACTAATGTCTAGTGCAAGAGAAAGTCCTTTTACCTCCACCTTAGCTGCTCCAGCTGAAGGGGTGCCACCTCCCCCAGTTGGTGCCCCTAGAACAAATATACCTACTACTCCTTTAACTCCAGCTAGTTAGGTGGTTCAACCACTGACTTCAACAAATGTAGTAGGAACTTCTGGGGGGGGTCACTGGGATCCCTAGTGTACCTTCTGTTTCAACTTCTTTTGCACACATTTCTCAGAGTGGTCCTGTTGGATTCTCTTCATTTGTCTAGGGTTTTCCTTGGAATGGGGGGCACATTCCCCCATCCACTCCATATGTAGGCCCAACACCTACATATGTATGGGTGTATTTTGGAAACACTAACCCTTATGGTCAAGGTTTCCAAACACCAGTTTCGGTTCCTTTCACGAGCTCTCCCTTTTCGCTTTTTAACGGAGTATATCTGTTCTTGTTTTCCAAAATCCAGTTTCAACTGGGGCAACTCGAACCTCATACACTACACCACATATGAACAATCTATTGGCTTATGGGTGGAATCCTTTCCAAAGTGGTCTGACTACTTCACAACTGGTAGTTGGGGGCAACCCCGCCTTCACATTTGGGAACCAAGGGGCAATCCCTTCTACTTCCCAAGATGGTACTTTTCATTCTTCGGTTAAGCCCAAGATTCCTTTCCTGGCAACTTCGAATTTTCCAGACTTTTCCAATCTAATGAATGACCTGGTGAGACATGATGCCTCGTGGCCACCTGTTCCTACCAAGATGCCCTCGGATATCCCAAAATTCAAAGGAAAAGTTGGTGAAGATCCAGGGGATCATATCACCACCTTTCACTTTTGGTGCTCGTCTAACTCACTGAACAATGACACCATTCGGTTGATATTGTTACAAAGAAATCTTACTAGTGCCATAGCAAAGTGGTACATTAAATTGCCCTTTGCTGCGTTTGGTATTTTTTGGGACTTAGCCAATGTGTTCCTTAACCATTTCCAACTTCCTGTCTGGTACAATGCTGGGACAGACTTATTTTCCACCTTTCGGCAGGACAAAGCCACTCATATTTTGGATCACATCCAAGAGTGGAGAAGGTGGAAGAGTCTCATTAAGGCCAATATCCCTCCCTAGTTTTTACTAGAATGGTTCCTTAAGTCCTTATTGTCGTATATATCTAAGGATGTGTCCACATCGAGAGTAACTATTGAGGAAGAGGATATCCTCATGGACCAACAATTAGATTTGATATATTCTCAGTCTTGGATTCTATATGAAATCATCCCTAATGCACCGATACCAACACATAGTGTCGAAAAACCTAAGCCTGGACCCCATGCCGATGGTGTGGTTGGTTCAATGAAATATCCCACTGTAGAGTCTTTGGCTAAGCAAATCCATGAGTTTTCTGTCAAACACACTACGGAGGAGGCAGGAAAGGCTGCCCCCTCACCCCATAATGCAGATGTTTTTTCACAATCCTCCCAAAAGGGGAATCAATAGCCCAGTGGGAAAAAGAAAAAGGGGAAGAAAGGTGAGGGAAACCAAAACAAGCCAAAACTCACAAACAATACTGATGGGGGTAAAAAAGAGAAGAAGAAGGTGAAATTTCCATGTAATTTGTGCCAAGAAGATCACCTGACCCATCAATGTCCCCTTATGGACCAAGATCAGAAGCTACTCAAAAGCCAATAACCGTCTTTCCTAAAGGATCCTTTTCCCAAGGACAGAATTCTACTTCAGCTTCAAATGTAGTAGGGGGCACTCCAAATGCCCCTGACCCAAATTATATCAACATGGTTCGATCCTAGACATTACTCAAGACTAGGAACAAGAACTATGAGATAGAGACTTCAGAGAAGGGTAAGTCTATAGGTGAAACTTCTAACCCTCTCACGGTTGAAAAACCTGCCGAAACTATGCCCAAGATACCAAAAGGTTTCTTTAAGAAAACATTGCACAATCCTAATGCTAGGGCTGCAGCCAATTACTCTGTAGTTGAAGATTTATCCCAAACCCCTTGCACGATGCCGGCTTTAGAGGTGTTATAGAGTTGTCCCGCCCAGCGAGATGCACTCTTAGTAGCCTTAGGTAGTATGGATTCATCAAGCCTCATGGAAAAATTTAATTTTTCTAATGTCAAAATTCTCCTTCCGTATCATGTGGCCTTATCGATAGATGTCATCCATGGTGGAAAAACCATTGGAAGGGCGGTTGTCGACGAGGGTGCTTCCACATGTGTCATGTCCTTGTATTGCTGGAAGGCTCTTGGATCTCTAGAGTTAGTTCCATCGAACACCCTACTTACTTATTTCGACGGAAGTTCATTTCGTCCACATGGTATCCTACCAGCTTTCGAGATAAAGTTGGCAAGGAAGGCAGTGTCTGTTGAGGTAGAGGTGATTGATGCACCTTTGGATTATAACTTGCTCCTAGGAAGAAGTTGGACTTGTGCCATGTTCGCCATTGCGTTGGTTGTTCTTCAAGTAGTAGTGTTTCCACACGAAGGGAAGTTGGTTTCAGTAGACCAACTCAGTTTTACTCAGAAGGGCCGCATGGAAACTAATGAGTCCACCGTGACATTGGTTGATCAAATTAAACCTACTTCAGAGATCTTAGGGACTATAATGTATTCATCATTGATAGCCACATTCGATTTTTCAGCTCCTATTAATTACTTAGGTTCTACTAGTGTAGGGAAGTCTATTGCAATAGTTGTCGATAGAACAGACCCTTGGGTTCTTCCTTCTCATCATGAACCTGAAGTGCCCTTATCAGTAGCGGAAATAGCTTATCAAGCTATCATTCATACTGCTATTGATCCCATTTCGGTTCCTCTCATAGTCTTAGAGGAGCCAGAAGAATCCTATATGCCTTCTTGGGTAGAGAACTCCTTGCATACTGAAGATTGCTTAGACATGGTTTTTCCATCTGAAGAAACCATTTTGGAAGCTATGTGTAGATGAGATAAGATCTGCGAAGATTTTCACCATCGATCCTACTTTCTTCTAGAATTAAGCAGGATTGAAAATCAGGAGTTCCATATGAGACTGGAAAGTGATGCTAACATACCGATCAATCCCTTACCAAGTGAGGGAATATGGAAAAAATTTATGTTACTATTCTTATCAACATCTCTGCAAATCCAAACGTTGTGGAAAATGTATATATTAGTGTAAACTGCTCTGCAGAGGAGATTGCTATCTATACACCCTTATTTAAGGAATTACGCGAGATGTTCTCCTGGTCATATGAGGATATTCCAGGCATAGATCCATCGATAGTCGAACATGAAATCCGAACCTATCCTGATGCCAAACTAGTTCGACAAAAACTTAGACCTGTCAATCCGCATAAAGCGATAGCTATTAAGGCTAAAGTTTAAAAACTATTGAAAGCCAGTTTCATTTACCCGATAGATTTGATAGAATGGGTATCCAACCCTGTTCCTATCGACAAAAATCAAGGGACAATACGTGTCTGTACTGACTTTCATGATTTAAACAAAGCTTGTCCTAAGGATAACTACCCCACACCATTCATAGATCAAATCATTGATGCTTTTGTGGGAAGTGAAGTATTTTAGTTTATGGATGGTTTCTCCAGGTATAATCAGATTCAAATCAAACCGAAAGACCAACATAAAACAACTTTCATTTGTCCTTGGGGTACATTTGCGTACAAGAAAATGCCTTTTGGATTGAAAAATGCAAGGGATACCTTTAAGCGGGAAATGAATTTCTCCTTTCATGATATCAAGTCTATTGTTGAACCCTACCTAGATGATCTTCTAGCACATTCTCGAAATAGGATTGATCACCCAGATCACTTACGTTTAATTTTTGAAAGATGTAGACATTATAAAATACGTTTGAATCCCCACAAATGTGTTTTATTTGTCGATTCAGGTAGGCTACTTGGGTTCATTGTTTCTAACAAAGGTATTCGAGTGGATCCTTTGAAATTCGAGGCCATAGTAAATCTTCCTCCTCCTCGTTCCATCAGGCAGCTTCAAAGCTTGCAAGGGAAGTCCAACTTTCTCTGATTTTTTATCATGAATTGTGCCAATATCACTAAAGGTTTCATTCGCCTTTTGAAGTAGGACACCCCATTTGTATGGGATGAAACCGCACAACTTGTGTTCTAAGCATTAAAGAAAGCTTTGTTGTCGGCACCTTCATTACGTCCGCCAGATTACTCTCGAGATTTTATATTGTATCTGGGTGCATCCGAGTCGACCATAGGGGTAGTACTGGTCCAGGAGGATGATAAGCTCCAAGAGAATGTCATCTACTATCTTATCCGTGCATTAGCTGGCCCTGAACTTAGGTATTCCCACGTCAAAAAGTTGGCATTAGTAGCTGTGTATGTTGTTCAGAGGTTGCGTCAGAGGTTGTGTCACTACATCTTACTGAGGACTGCAACAGTAGTGGTAGACTTTAATCCTTTCCAGTATGTTTTGTCTCGACCGATAGTTGGAGGCAAATTCAACAAATGGATAGTCATTCTCAAGGAGTTTGACTTAGATTTCCAATCCGCCAAATCCAAAAAATCCTTAGTTTTTGCAGAGCTCTTTCCATAATTTCCTGTTGAAGAAGATGTAGCCATTAAAGAAGACTCATTCCCAAATGAGCACATCTTTTTTATTTCCACCTCTGACCCTTGGTACAGAGATATACTTGTCTATCTCAAGACTCTGAAGTGCCCTGCAACCTTTTCGCAGGAAGAACAAAGCAAATTACGCTTACATGCAAAAAAATACCTCATTATTGGAGATACTTTATACCGTAGAGGGGTAGACTCTGTTTTGCATCTGTGTCTTACCCATGAAGAGGAGGATATTGTCCTAAATGATTCCCATAGTGTAGCGTGTGGGTTCATTTATCTGGGTTAGCAACGGCCCAGAATATCTTACGTGCCGGTTATTTCTAGCCCACGATCTTTAAAGATTGTGTGGAGTTCATGAAGTGTTGTCATCCTTGTCAACTTTACAGTAGAAAGATGTGGTCGCATCCTGCTTCATTATTTCCCATCATCTCATTGGGCCCCTTCACCAAGTGGGGGATATATTACGTGACGTGGAACCCTGTTTCAGCTGGGGGGCACAAATACATCATTGTCATTGTAAATTACTTCACCAAGTGGGTAGAGGCAATGCCCACCTATAAGGCTGGCGGGGAAACTATAGATTTTTTCATTTTCAACCAAATTATCGCACATTTTGGTATTCCTAAAGAGATTTTCACTGACCATGGCAGTCATTTCCAAAACAGCATGATGACTAAATTGACCACTATGCTAGGGTTTAAAAATTCCAACTCGTTCATGGGGTGGAAGTAGTAACCCCGGTTGAATGCGAAATACCATCCTTAAAAATTTCCATTCATGTGTTACCTGATACGACTGAGCTTGAAGAATGTTTGTTAGAATTAGATCATCTAGATGAGTAGCGTAGGGATGCACTAACTGCAAACGAGACTCATAAAAATAGGGTGAAAAATCAATACGATAAATCGGTTAAACCTAGGATTTTTTCTAAAGGGGAACTTGACTTGCTCTGGGACCAGGAAAAAGAACCCCTGGGAGCAGGTAAATTCAGGTCTATGTGGTTAGGACCCTATGTCGTGTAAAATGTTCTAAAGAAAGGTGCATATGAATTAATTGATTTCGAGGGGAATAAGCTGCCCGAGCCTAGAAATGGGCTCTACTTGAAGAAGTACTATGCTTAGGCCTATCACTTTTTCTTATATTTTTATTATATATAACTGTATGTACAATAGTTCGTTGGTTTGTGTTCTTATATCATCTATTGGTTGTTACAGATGTCTTTTAAATGGTTCGTAGGTTTTGCAGATGGCGCTAGTCGTCACACTTGCAAACTGGCTTCAGTCGCTTGGGTCATTTACTCACCCTCAGGACAACTAGTTGCCTCTGGAGGTGCTTGCCTAAGTCCTACTACCAATAATGTGGCTGAATATAGGGATTTCATTGAGCTTTTATGGGATTCCTTGTCACATGGAATCACCCAGTTGGAAGTTTGACTTATCTGATTTGACTTTCCATTCTTAGGTAACCATAATGTTGACCAGTCCGTGGAAAAGAATACATTCAGTTGTTGAGACCAATACCTACTTAAAAATAGCCCATATGCATCTGGAATATCTACAACAACAATATCTATAATTTGATAAACCGAAGGGTTACAAGCAATCCTAACCAAGACATCTTTCATTTCCCCTACAACCTTTACATTTGTCCTGTCTAATTGAGTTATTTGAGAATTTGATGGGACATATTTCCCATTCAACTTCTTGCATACTGATAAAGGCATGACATTGGAGGATGCTTTGGAGTCTACCATGCAATTATGAACATTCCTATTGAAAATCTCAAAGGTAAGCAAGAATGGAGGTGTGGTTGATTTAGAATTCTTACCTATAAGCGAGGCTTTTTCAGCCGTTGCTTTTCCTTTTTCAGTTGTTGTTGAATCATTATTAGAATTGTTTGCAGCAACATTTTGTTTTGCATTAGGAATAATTGAACTCATGGCAGGATTTATAACATGGCTATTAGGCATTGGATAGATTTGAAGGAGGCCGTACATACTGATGTTCGCACGTGTCTTCTTTAAATCTTCAATTATATCATATTGTAAATCTAATTTTGGAGCATTTTGAGTAGGCTGGGTAATTTTGGTTGATTGAGTCTGCTTGTCGGATTGAGTTTGTTTATTAGGTTGTGAATTATTGTTGTCATTATTTGTATTAGAACTTGATGAAGCTCCAGGAGTGTTTACGAATGCTCTACTACGAGTATTATAGGCATGTTGTCCTGTAGGCGGACTTTTACTCTCATATTCTTTCACAAGACTGTCCCAGAAATGACCGTTAACTTGTTGAGGTTCCTTTGATTCTTCATCATTTTCTTATTCCTCTTCTTCTTCGTTTTCAATTATTTCTTGACTAGAAGGAGTTTCAGAATAAGATAAAACAGCTCGAACTGTATTAAAAATCTCTTCATTTGCTGCTATGGCAGGTGGTGTATTTTTATTATTTGTATTCGGGTTTTGTCTAAACTGATTTCTGAAATATCACCTAGAAGTATAAGCTTTAGAATTGGTTTTCTTTAACCCTACAAATTCATTGGTTAATGTCCGAATAGCATTTTACAGCTGTTCTATATCAAATGCTTTGTCTTTTTCTGAATTGAGTTTTTCAGTCTTCCTACGGGGAAAAGTGTCAGATTTCCCACTCCTATTTGGTTCATAGGACATAGAATCTTTCACAACTTTAATGGCTTCCTCAAAAGTTTCTACTAATGTTTTTTTCCCAGCTCTCTTAACGAACATCCCAGAATATTTTGGTAAAGCTGACGTATAATTTTCAATAATTATATCCTCGGGTGGTTGAGAAGCCATTGGAATTTTGTTTTTTAAAATTAGAAACCTTTGATTGAAATCTTTGATTCTTTCTTTAGGCTCCATTTTAATCCTAGATAACTCTAAGGCTAAAAGAGCAGGTGTTTTATCTTCCCCAAATTTATCTAAAAAGGCTTTATTAAATTCACCCCAGTTTGTGATTGATCCTTGTACTAACGAAAAATACCAAGTAGAAGCTCTTCCTTCGAAAGTCAAAGGAAACAAACGACAAACTACATCTTCATGCTGAACATTCAAGGTTTGAACAGCTAACATGAATTTGTCGACATGCACTTCTCCAGGTTCTTTGTCATCAGGATTAAACTTAGGGAGGAGTTTGTCTGCATGTTTAGGCAAAGGATGTTGCACACCAGGGACAAATATAGCAGTTGTTCTTAGCCAAGGGAGTTGTGGATTAGGTGGATTAGGTGGAGGATTGCCTCCTCCCCCTACAAGTATGTTTCCTGCCATTGGACGTCTTTCAGAACTTGAATAACTTCCTGAATTGGATGCTCTTGTACTATCAGGTGGTGATTCAGGAGGAGAAGGTGGCTGATCAAAAACGCCTTCTACAGTAAGTCTTCTAGCAGTTTTTGTTTGAGTAGTTTGTCTTTGATGACTTCTAATTTGATAACATGGAGTGCTATCAGCTTCTTTCAAATCTTGAGTAACTACGTTCAATTCTGGATTATGTCGTTGTTGCCTAGGAAGACCATAATCTATTGGAGACACACCAAGTTGATTAGCATATGCTCTTGTAAGAATATGTCGTGATTCTTCCAAAGTTTGAGTGCTTTGTTCAGGAGTAAGTGGATATGTGATATGATCACGTTCAAGGATGCTCCTAACAGTGTATATAAATGGTGATCTGTTGGTTTCCAGGGGATGTTGGCTAATTGAAAATTTATCATTAGTTTTCCCTGCCATTAATCATTAACAGGCCCTCCTTCTAGCAACATTTGTTGGCCTGATTTTCTGACCTAGGCCAACAAGGAGATTAAGCCCACACAATCAGCATAAAGCAGCGTCTGGTGTGTTTGGAGTATCAAAATCTCGCAGGTTATGGTCCTGCTACCAGCTGAATTTTTCTCTTAAGGAGAAACTAAAAATTAGCAAAAATCTATCCTAATGTTATTTCTGTCTAAATAGACCCTAAAAATTATTTTCAACTACCTAAGGTATCCTACAATTGCTTTCTTAAGGAAATTCTTTGATTTTTGAAGAGTTTTCTGAATGTAAAGACTATTTAAAATTATTCTAAGAATTACACAAATTTGATTTAACAACTGTTAAATGTAACTATACTATGATAATAATAACTATACTATCTTAACTGTCCTATCTATCCTATCTCAGCTGAGAGCAATTTTAAATATTATATTAATTATTAATTAATGTAAAATGAACAGAAAGATAAAGGGTAGGATATAAATAGAAATATTTAAGCCATACACACTAAATCATTCTGCTACAAAATAACTTATCAGAAAAACTGAGATAAACAATTACTTCAAATTTTCTGAAGTGTCTAATTAATTAATAACTAATAACCAACATCGGATATTTGAATAAGAGATGATGATCAGTATGAAATCACTATAAAAATACAAATGATATCTAACAAACATAAATATATATCCTTATATCTTGAATTTACAGTAGAAACACTAGTAATTTCAGTCACAACGACATATTAATTCAAATATAATATTGGGCTAACAAAGTGAAATACTGATTAATAATCACAAGCATAACCAAGTACACTGTATTAATATTAAAATAGAAGATAATATACTGAAATATAAAGAGTATCCAAAACAATACCAGTCACGATATCAACTTGGAGATTTCCAGTCACATCCCAGATCCAAAGATAAAACTTCAGCCAAGAACAAAACTAGCATCAAAATAGTATTTCAAGTATTTTTACTTCAGTCACTCCATCCTCTCTTTACTATAAGTTTTTCAGAGTTTTTATAACAAAGGCTAATAACTTCCTTTCCTCATTATATGCAACTAAAGCTAAAAATAAACCATCAAGTCCATTAACTATCGAACATCTAGGACTTAATGCTTTTAATTATCGTCTTCTTCAATAGTGCACCTTCCATCTGAATCATTGATTCTGTAACTGCTTTCTTATCTTCAATTGTCAATTTGTCCATGCAACAACTGTTACTTGACATCTACCATCTAGATCATTCGATTTTGGAACAACTTCATCATTTGCTGGCAAAAATAAATGAGAACATCATCAAAATCGAGGATCCATTTAATTATGACACCTGAAACATTTGCTGGCTTAAAGGGACTGGCCAATTCATGGCTGGTTCGAAATTCTAGTCTCTAATGAACAGCCACATCTTCCAACTGAAATCCAGGATATTAGACACGTCCTAAAACTGTGCAGGATAGCGATGACATGCCCACCTGTTTCAAACAAACAAAAGCATCTTATTAAAAACTATTTATAACAGGAGAAATAAAAGAAACTATAATTTAAATGTGTGCTTGTAAAATCTGTGATTTTACAGGCATGCACAAAAGGCTGTCATTACCTGTAAATCATGTAACCGAAAATGGAAATAATCATTAAGCTCTCTTTTGCAAATCAACCACTTCGGCAATTGGGGTCGAAAAAAATATGACCTAAAATATGGGCGGGAAATCTCCCAATCGGAAGTCGGAAGGACATAGACATCGGCAGATGAGTGCTTTGCACAGTCGCAACGGCGGAAGATAAAAGACTACGGTCATGTGACTAAAAGACTAGCCCACATCAGTGGGCGGGGCGCTTTACATTTCGGGTGATTAGTTGCTTTGGGAGCCGCAACGGCGGAACATAAAGGACATCATGCCCCGCCATGTGTGGTCTGAATCGGAAGAGAAAACAACTAAAGTATCGAAAAGATAGTTCTTTTTGTGGCCGCAACGGCGAAAGATAAAAGCCAATGATCAACGAAACAACAAAGCAGAGCTTGAAAGGTCAATACAATAATCGGGGGGGGCTTCGTAGTTTGCCATCCACAACTACGGAGAAAGTAGTAACAAAACGTTCCGATGTGAAAATCAAACGTTAGCCAAAAATCCGTCAGAAACAAATATCGGGACTGAAGCTTATTACTTCTCCGCAAAGGCGAGGGCGCAAGCTAAGAATCTTCCAATTCAGTCATTTCAATGAAAGAAACGTTGGGAAGCGCAGAAGTCATTTCAATGAAAGAAAAGTTGGGACCATTAACTTAGAAACTGGATTTGCTTGGTATGTTGAAAGTGTGTGGCACTTATGGTCATTCCAAAACATTAGGACCATTAGCTAAGAATCTTCCGATTCAAACACTTGAAAACATACTCAAAGACAAAAAAAAAAAGGTGGATCATTTTAGGCATTAGAAACAGTCTTTTTGAAGAGTCATTAAATCAAATTAAAGAAGAAAATCAAACACATCTAAGCAAAAGGAGGGTCCCGAAATTGTTGAATTTTGGGAAAATGTTGCAGCTGCAACATATAGTTTTTAATATTTTGCAAAATCCCATCCATTAATATCCTAAATTGAATTTGATAGGATATTAAGCTATAAAACTATAACATATTAATATTTCCAAATGATACTCATTTATTCACTAGCTATTTATATACAATTTTACAAAGTCATGGTAAGATATTTAAGTTACATATGGGGTGTGAACTTTTAGGTTTAATAAGAATTTTAATTTAATAATTCTCCTTTAGTTCTAGGACTTTAAGAACTTATAATATCTTGTCAATAACCATTTAAAACAAATTCAAACTGTGTTTTTTGTTGATCTTCAATTAGCATACCATCCCTTTAAGTTTATTAACTCATCATATATAATCAAATAGATTAATAAATAAAATTTATTATATAAAAATTTATGAAACTTACAACTGCTAATTGTCAAGTTTATAAAAATGTTTTCATCAGCTTCTAATATGTTACTTGACTCTTCTACAAATGAGAGTACTTTCAAAATCGAAGATTCTGAAGGCACTCTTTATAATTTTTAATAGGCAAATCATAAAAGAGAGCCGATCCCCCTTCATCCTAATGGAAAAATGAAGGGGTTGTTGCTAACTACCAACAAATGGCGACGACCTAGGTGAACCAGTTATCTTTGCTCATACAACTTACAATGATATAAACAAAATCTTAAAACTTATTAAAAACAATCAAAAATTCTTTATCTAAATAAAACCATTATTTTATTCATATTCATAAGTATAACTCGGAAATATTCCATCTATTGAAATAGAGATCTAGTTAGGGATAAACTTAAAAATATCTTGATCGAAACAAAGTACTTCATAGTAATAATAACCTGCACCATCAGCATATAGAAATCTACTTTTCTGAAAACTTTCCAGAATCTATTCCATAAACATAATAATTTTCTTTTTGTTTGTTTTTTCTTTTCTTTAAACAATAATTCTGACTGAAGACTACTATCTAGGTATGGTGTCCTAATGTGATAGTATCATTCACGAGAGCTGTCTGAAATAAGTAAGCTAGCTCGTGATGAGACCTCTTGTCTTTTAATTTTTTAAATCAAAAGCCATCATCCTGGTGATCAGAAATGAAGTTATTCCAGACAACACTGATGATCATGATTAGGCCGGCTCGTGATGAGACCTCCTATTATCCAGTCACAATTTATATTTTCTTTATTCATTTTTATCTTTTAAATTTTATAAAATGAGAGATCATTACCCAGCATGGTGACCAAATGGTAATTTCAGTCATTAATATCACCAGAAAATGAATCAGCTGGCTCGTGATGAGACCCCTTATCTTTTGGTTTTTAAACCAAAAGCCATTACTAGTTTCCTAATAATGTCATACTAGTGATATTTGTGATTCTGATCAAACCGGCTTATTACTAATACCTTCCATCTCTCACTTTAGCATTTTATTGACTAGAACAAATTCTAAAAAAATTTCAGATTGTAAACACTTTTGAAGACTGATGGTAGAGATCTGTAAGAGTTTTTCAAAATTACAAGCTTCAAAAAAGACATTAATAAGCTATCTCCATTTTATATAAAGAAAATAAAAAGGTGAGGAATAATCTGAGTAACACTTAGAAATAGAATAATGATAGGTCTTTTATAGATTTAAGAAATCCTGATTATCCTAAACAAATTTTTAAAAGATTTCAGTCTAGTATCATAATTTTTAGTTAACGAGCAAACTGATTGTTTTTAACCTGAAGATTTATTTATTTACATTTATTTCTTCAGCTGTTAACTAAATATCACTGACTGATTATGTACAAAAATTTGACAGTCTAAATTATTTAAATAACAGAATTAAAACTAGCTGAAAATAACAGAATGATGTTTGAAAGTTACAAAAGTTTTATAAATTTCTCATCATCCTTAATTCTCTGTACTATAACCCAGTTTATGTATAAAAATATAAATTTATTTACAAACAGCAAACAAATTATGTATAAAAATATAAAATTATTTACAAACAGCAAACAAATTATATACATTTTAAGACAGATAATATTAACAGAAATATTTTTTCAGAATCAGTCCATTCACTGGGAATGTTTCGGACTGACCTTCAAGTGTTTGCAATCGAAAGGTACTTGGACCTATTTTCTCAGAAATAACAAAGGGACCTAACCAAAGCTTCTGAAACTTAGTGTGATCACCTTTGTCCTCATGAACTTTATCCCACTTTAAAACTAAGTCTCCCACCTGAAATTCTCGATTGGAACTAAATGATTGGTCAAACCAAGACTTCATAATTTGTTGATGTTTTGTAAAGTGTTGTTTTGAATTTTCTCTTTCTTCCTCAAGATTTATCAAAGTTTTAATTCTCTTTTCCATTGCTGGACACTCTTCATCTTGGACAGACTGAGCTAACTGTAATGAAGGTAAAAATAAATTCGGTGGTAAAATAGCTTCAGTTCCATATACTAAGAAAAATGGTGAGTTACCTATTGAAGCCTTAGGAGTCACTCTGTCTGCCCAAAGGGCATTGACTAATTCTGTATGCCAATCTCGATGGTGAACTGAAATAGTTCTTTTGAGAATTTTCAAGAAATTTTTGTTTATTGATTCAGCTAAACCATTTCCATGAGGATGATAGTTAGCTGAATACTTGATTCTTATCCCCTTTTCTAAGGCAAATTGGGTTAGTTCAACTGATGAAAAATATGAAGCATTATCAAAAACGAGGGAATCTGGAATACCAAATCTTGTTATGATAAAGAATTCTAAAAATAATATAACCTGATTGGTATTTACAACCCTTAATGGTGCAGCTTCTACTCAACGAGTAAAATAATCAGTTGTTGTTAATATATATTTATGTTGCTTAGATGAGGGAGGATTTATTGGCCCTACTATATCAATACCCCATTGTTGAAAGGGTCTTTCAACTGAAACAGGTTGTAAAGGAAAAGCAGGTTTTTTAACCCTTCCCGCAGCAAGTTGACATTCCTGGTGTTTTCTAACAAAAGTATAGGAATCTCAAAACAAGGTAGGCCAATAATAACCAGCCCTAAGAATTTTGTGTGTAGTAGTTTCTCCACCAAAATGACCTCCTGCTGGTCCAAAATGTAACTCTTTCAGAATTACTTCTGTTTCATCTTTGTCTAGACATCGAAGCAATACTCCGTCTGAATTTCTCTGAAAGAGAACATTATCAATTAATAAATAAGGAGCAGATTTTAATCTAAGTGTTATTTTCTTCCTCGGTTCTAGATAATCAGGAGCAGTTCCTGTTTCCAAAAGTATTCTTATGTCTACATACCAGGAATCTTGTGGTGGAGGATAAAAATAAATTTCTCTGGTAAGTAAAACCTCATCAATAACAATTTCAGCTTTATCATTAGGTAAATGAGCAGCTTCAGCAGCTAATTTACATAATCCTTGACCTTTGACTATCATTGAGGGTTTAATTTCTAAGTCATACTCTTGAAGGGCTGTCATCCAAGGTGCTCTTTTCTCACCTAAGTCTTTTTGCACTAACAAGTTTCTGACTGAGGAATAAGGGACGATTATTTTCATTTTAGATTTCAATAAATATGGGCGAAAATGTTTAACAGCAAAGGCTTGCTTATCGACTTCATGGTAATTAATTTCATCACCTTTGAAATTTGAACTCATGAAGGAGATTGGAACTTCGTTATTTTGTTGATTTAATTGGGTTAAAACTGCTGCATATGAAATATTAGAAGCAAAAGTATACAATATGAAATCCTTGTTAAAATCTGGGCTTAGAAGGCTAGGAGCTTCTGAAATGGCTTCTAAAATTTTCTGAAATGACTCTTTTTCAGTGTGTCCCCAATTAAAAATAGCGTCTTTCTTAATCATTTTCTGCAATGGATGAATGATTTAGGCGAAACTGGGAATGAATCTCCTAACAAAATTTATCTTACCGAGAAATGATTGCATTGCTTTCTTGCTAGAAGGATAAATTATCTTTGAAATGGCTTGGGTTCTTTCGGGATCAATAATGATTCCATGCTTTGAAACCACACAACCTAATAGAATACCTTCTAAAAGAGAAAATATTGTTTTTTTAGGATTTAAGGATATTCCAAATTTTCTACATCGTTCAAATACCTTTCTAAGATGATTAAGATGATCAGGTCGATGTTTAGAATATACAGTAACGTCATCCAAATAGACAATGACTGAATGGTTAATTAAGCCTCTAAAAGCAATATCCATTGCTCTTTGAAAGGTTTCCCCAGCATTGATTAACCCAAAGGGCATCTTACAGTAGGCATACATTCCCCATGGAGTTCTAAAAGCAGTTTTCAATTGATCATCTGGAGAGACTAATATTTGGTTGTACCCTGAGAAACCATCAAGGATTGATAGTATCTCAGATCCAGACACCTTTTGAAGAATTTGTTCCATGGGAGGAACTCGGTAATTATCCTTTTCAGAAGACTTATTCAGATTTATAAAATCTACACATAATCTAATATCCCCGTTTTTCTTCCTAACTGGAACTAAGTTTGCTACCCACTGAGTGTGCCTAATGGGAAAAATAATCTTGGCAGCTAACAATTTATTTAGTTCCTTTTTAATTGTCGGTTCTAGTGACGGGTGATATTTCCTTAGCTTTTATTGAAAAGGTTTTGACTCTTGTTTAATTGGAATTATGTGTTGCATGACTTGTGTGTTGAAGGTTTTCAGGTCATCATATGTCCATGCAAAGACATCTTTAAATTCTTTAAACAGTTTTATAAATGTTTTCTTTTCTGCAGGATTGCAATCCACTCCTAGATTTATAGTTTGGGGATTTAGTTTTATTCCTAGATTGATGGTTTCATACCTCATTCGAGAGCTATTAGTTTTACAATTAGGGATAGATCTAAATTTATCCTGAAGATCAAAGAACTTTTCTAATCTTAATACTGAATTAGGAACTGGTTTTACCTTTTCGAAAGCATTTTCAACTGAACAAAAATCATTTATTACCGAAAAATCCCGCAGATTTTCGTCATGAGTTACTTCGTCTATGGTTGAATATTTAAAGCTATCCTCGTTCATCAGAAAATTCAGCACCTGCACCTCATTATTAAATACACGCCAGTTAAAAATATTATCTGGTATAGAAGGCCTAAAAATGAACTCAACTGAAAATCTTTCACCAAATTTGCTTCTTGATTTTGACTTCTAGGAACAGAGATTATGTTAAATGCATCAAAATATGAGATAAGGTTCCATACCTCTCGTTGATAACTCTGTAAATGTTCAGATAGGAAGTGAATGGAGTTACAAACCTGTCTGACGATAATCTCGGAGTCACCATATACAATTAACTCTTTGATGCCCAAATCAATTGTTTTTTTCAAACCTTGTATTAAAGCTTCATATTCCACAGTATTATTTGTACAATTAAATTCCATCCTACAAGCTATACATGTTTTATTTCCCTGAGGGTCTACCAACAAGCAACCAGCTCCTGCTCCTTCTTTGGATTTCGCACCATCAAAATATAAAGTCCAAATAGAACTATTCACAACCACTTTGCTTTCTATAATATTCACAAGATTCAGATTATCTACATCATTAATGGTTTCCTTGAATGAAGAGTTAGGAAAAATAGATGTCACATTTCTAATTTCAGGTTGTTGTTTATTTTCGAAAAAGGCAGAATTTTCAGCTTTAAAATTACCAAATCCCATTTCATACATGTAATTCCCCATAATGCAATCTAAAAATAAAACAGGTTCACTTGGATCATGCAATTCTGTGACAGTATGTTTCATATATCTTTCTCTATTTATCTTTATCTTATTTGACTTTCCATTCTTAGGTAACCATAATGTTGACCAGTCCGTGGAAAAGAATCCATTCAGTTGTTGAGACCAATCCCCACTTAAAAATAGCCCATATGCATCTGGAATATCTGCAACAACAATATCTATAATTTGATAAACCAAAGGGTTACAAGCAATCCTAACCAAGACATCTTTCATTTCCCCTACAACCTTTACATTTGTCCTGTCTAATTGAGTTATTTGAGAATTTGATGGGACATATTTCCCATTCAACTTCTTGCATACTGATAAACGCATGACATTGGAGGATGCTCCGAAGTCTACCATGCAATTATGAACATTCCTATTGAAAATATCAAAGGTAAGCAAGAATGGAGGTGTGGCTGATTTAGAAATCTTACCTATAAGCGAGGCTTTGTCAACCGTTGCTTTTCCTTTTTCAGTTGTTGTTGAAGCATTATTAGAATTGTTTGCAGCAACATTTTGTTTTGCATTAGGAATAATTGAACTCATGGCAGGATTTATAACATGGCTATTAGGCATTGGATAGATTTGAAGGAGTTCGTACATACTGATGTTCGCGCGTGTCTTCTTTAAATATTCAATTATATCATAATGTAAATCTAATTTTGGAGCATTTTGAGTAGGCTGGGTAATTTTGGTTGATTGAGTCTGCTTGCTATATTGAGTTTGTTTATTAGGTTGTGAATTATTGTTGTCATTATTTGTAGTAGAACTTGATGAAGCTCCAGGAGTGTTTTTGAATGCTCTACTACAAGTATTATAGGCATGCTTTCCTGTAGGCGGACTTTTACTCTCATATTCTTTCACAAGACTGTCCCAGAAATGACCGTTAACTTGTTGAGGTTCCTCTGATTCTTCATCATTTTCTGATTCCTCTTCTCCTTCGTTTTCAATTATTTATTGACTAGAAGGAGTTTCAGATAAATATAAAACAGCTCGAATTGTATTAAAAATCTCTTCATTTGTTGCTATGTCAGTTGGTGTATTTTTATTATTTGTATTCGGGTTTTGTCTAAACTGATTTCTGAAATATCCCCTAGAAGAAGAAGCTTCAGAATTGGTTTTCTTTAACCCTACAACTTCATTGGTTAATGTCCGAATAGCATTTTGCAGCTATTCTATATCAAATGCTTTGTCTTTTTCTGAATTGAGTTTTTTAGTCTTCCTACGGGGAAAGGTGTCAGATTTCCCACTCCTATCTGGTTCATAGGACATAGAATATTTCTCAACTTTAATGGATTCCTCAAAAGTTTCTACTAATGTTGTTTTCCCAACTCTCTTAACGAACATCCCAGAATATTTTGGTAAAGCTGAAGTATAATTTTCAATAATTATATCCTCGGGTGGTTGAGAAGCCATTGGAATTTTGTTTTTTTTAAATTAGAAACCTTTGATTGAAATCTTTGATTCTTTCTTTAGGCTCCATTTTAATCCTAGATAACTCTAAGGCTAAAAGAGCAGGTGTTTTATCTTACCCAAATTTATCTAAAAAGGCGTTATTAAATTCACCCCAGTTTGTGATTGATCCTTGTACTAACGAAAAATACCAAGTAGAAGCTCTTCCTTCGAAATTCAAAGGAAACAAATGACAAACTACATCTTCATGCTGAACATTCAAGGTTTGAACAGCTAACATGAATTTGTCGACATGCACTTCTGCAGGTTCTTTGTCATCAGGATTAAACTTAGGGAGGAGTTTGTCTGAGTGTTTAGGCAAAGGATGTTGCACACCAGGGACAGCTACAGCTGTTGTTCTTAGCCAAGGGAGTTGTGGATTAGGTGGATTAGGTGTAATATTGCCTCCTCCCCCTACAGGTATGTTTCCTGCCATTGGACTTCTTTCAGAACTTGTTGAACTTCCTGAATTAGATGCTCTTGGACTATCAGGTGGTGATTCAGGAGGAGAAGGTGGCTGATCAAAACCGCCTTCTGCAGTAAGTCTTCTAGCAGTTTTTGTTTGAGTAGTTTTTCTTTGATGACTTCTAATTTGATAACGTGGAGTGCTATCAGCTTCTTGTAAATCTTGAGTAACTACGTTCAATTGTGGATTATGTCGTTGTTGCCTAGGAAGACCATAATCTATTGGAGACACACCAAGTTGATTGGCATATGCTCTTGTAAGAATATGTCATGATTCTTCCAAAGTTTGAGTGCTTTGTTCAGGAGTAAGTGGAGATGTGATATGATCACGTTCAAGGATTCTCCTAACGTTGTCTATAAACGGTGATCTGCGCGTTTCCGAAGGATGTTGGCTAATTGAAAATTTATCATTAGTTTTCCCTGCCATTAATCATTAACAGGCCCTCCTTCTAGCACCATTTGTTGGCCTGATTTTCTGACCTAGGCCAACAAGGAGATTAAGCCCACACAATCAGCTTAAAGCAGTGTCCGGTGTGTTTGGAGTAGCAAAATCTCGCAGGTTATGGTCTTGCTACCAGCTCAAGTTTTCTCTTAAGGGGAAACTAAAATTCAGCAAAAATCTATCCTAATGTTATTTCTGTCTAAATAGACCCTAAAAATTATTTTCAACTACCTAAGGTATCCTACAATTGCTTTCTTAAGGAAATTCTTTGATTTTTGAAGAGTTTTTTGAATGTAAAGACTATTTAAAATTATTCTAAGAATTACACAAATTTGATTTAACAACTGTTAAATGTAACTATACTATGATAATAATAACTATACTATCTTAACTGTCCTATCTATCCTATCTCAGCTGAGAGCAATTTTAAATATTATATTAATTATTAATTAATGTAAAATGAACAGAAAGATAAAGGGTAGGATCTAAATAGAAATATTTAAGCCATACACACTAAATCATTCTGCTACAAAATAACTTATCAGAAAAACTGAGATAAACAATTACTTCAAATTTTATGAAGTGTCTAATTAATTAATAACTAATAACCAACATCAGATATTTGAATAAGAGATAATGATCAGTATGAAATCACTGTAAAAATACAAATGATATCTAACAGACATAAATATCTATCCTTGTATCTTGAATTTATAGTAGAAACACTAGTAAATTCAGTCACAACGACATATTAATTCAAATATAATATTGGGCTGACAAAGTGAAATACTGATTAATAATCACAAGCATAACCAAGTACATTGTATTAATATTAAAATAGAAGATCATATACTGAAATATAAAGAGTATCCAAAACAATACCAGTCACGATATCAACTTGGAGATTTCCAGTCACATCCCAGATCCAAAGATAAAACTTCAACCAAGAACAAAACTAGCATCAAAATAGTATTTCAAGTATTTTTACTTCAGTCACTCCATCCTCTCTTTACAATAAATTTTTCAGAGTTTTTATAACAAAGGCTAATAACTGCCTTTCCTCATTCTATGCAACTAAAGCTAAAAATAAACCATCAAGTCCATTAACTATCGAACATATAGGACTTAATGCTTTTAATTATCATCTTCTTGAATAGTGCACCTTCCATCTGAATCATCGATTCTGTAACTGCTTTCTTATCTTCAAATGTCAATTTGTCCATGCAAAAACTGTTACTTGACATATGGCATCTAGATCATTCGATTTTGGAACAACTTAATCATTTGCTAGCAAAATATAAATGAGGAGAACATCATCAAAATCGAGGATCCATTTAATTATGAAACCTGAAACATTTGTTGGCTTAAAGGGACTGGCCAATTCGTGGTTGGTTCGAAATTCCAGTCTCTAATGAACAGCCACGTCTTCCAACTGAAATCCAGGATATTAGACACGTCCTGAAACTGTGCAGGATAGCGATGACATGCCCACCTGTATCAAACAAACAAAAGCATCTTATTAAAAACTATTTATAACAGGAGAAACAAAAGAAAATATAATTTAAATGTGTGCCTGTAAAATCTGCAATTTTACAGGCATGCACAAAAGGCTGTCATTACCTGTAAAACATGTAACCGAAAATGGAAATAATTATTAAGCTCTCATTTGCAAATCAATCACTTCACTGATCGGGGTAGGAAAAAATATGACCTAAAATATGGGCGAGAAAGCTCCCAATCGGAAGTCGGAAGGACATAGACATCGGCAGACGAGTGCTTTGCACAGCCGCAACGGCGGAAGATAAAAGACTACGGTCATGTGACTAAAAGACCAGCCCGCATCAGTGGGCAGCGCGCTTTACATTTCGGGTGATTAGTTGCTTTGGGATCCGCAATGGTGGAACATAAAGGACATCACACCCCGCCATGTGTGGTCTGAATCGAAAGAGAAAACAACTAAAGTATCGGAAAGATAGTTCTTTCTGTGGCCGCAACGGCGGAAGATAAAAGCCAAGGATCGACGAAACAACAAAGCGGAGCTTGAAAGGTCAATACAATAATCGGGGGGGCTTCGTATTTTTCCATCCGCAACTGCGGAGAAAGTAGTAACAAAACGTTCCGATGTGAAAATCAAACGTTAGCCGAAAATGCGTCTGAAACAAATATCGGGACTGAAGCTTATTACTTCTCCGCAACGGCGGGGGCGCAAGCTAAGAATCTTCCGATTCAGTCATTTCAATGAAAGAAACGTTGGGAAGCACTGAAGTCATTTCAATGAAAGAAAAGTTGGGACCATTAACTTAGAAACTGGATTTGCTTGGTATGTTGAAGGTGTGTGGCACTTATGGTCATTCCAAAACATTAGGACCATTAGCTAAGAATATTCCGATTCAAACACTTGAAAACGTACTCAAAGACAAAAACAAGAGTGGATCATTTCAGGCATTAGAAACAGTCTTTTTGAAGAGTCATTAAATCAAATTAAAGAAGAAAATCAAACCCATCTAAGCAAAAGGAGGGTCCCAAAATTGTTGAATTTTGGGAAAATGTTGCAGCTGCAACATATAGTTTTTAATATTTTGCAAAATCCCATCCATTAATATCCTAAATTGAATTTGATGGGATACTAAGCTATTAAACTATAACATATTAATATTTCCAAATGATACTCATTTATTCACTAGCTATTTATATACAATTTTACAAAGTCATGGTAAGATATTTAAGTTACATATGGGGTGTGAACTCTTAGGTTTAATAAGAATTTTAATTTAATAATTCTCCTTTAGTTATAGGACTTTAAGAACTTATAATATCTTGTCAAGAACCATTTAAAACAAATTCAAACTGTGTTTTTTGTTGATCTTCAATTAGCATACCATCCCTTTAAGTTTCTTAACTCATCATATATAATCAAATAGATTAATAAATAAAATTGATTATATAAAAATTTATGAAACTTACAGCTGCTAATTGTCAAGTTTATAAAAATGTTTTCATCAGCTTCTAATATGTTACTTGGCTCTTCTACAAATGAGAGTACTTTCAGAATCGAAGATTCTGAAGGCACTCTTTATAATTTTTAATAGGTAAATCATAAAAGAGAGTCGATCCCCATTCATCCTAATGGAAAAATGAAGGGGTTGTTGCTAACTACCAACAGGACCTAAACATGAAAAAGATTCTCAGTGTACTTTATGTCTTTTTCATGCTCGTTAAACACCAAGAACAAAGCATCGAGTTTATTATTGTAAGCTTCATTCCTCGTAATCAAATGGATATTTTTGAGTGATCTTGCTTTCCTTCACACTCGTAAAACTCAAACTACATGCTACTCTTGAAGGAGAGTTGGGTAGGTGGTAATTTAACCTTTTTCAGACCTCCCTGACTAAGTACAAAAAAGGTTCTCCTTTTCTTCTTCAGAAGTTAAGAGAGTTCTTATGATGTATGTTTTATACTTTTTCAGCTTCATGAGACTAAATTGGACGAAAAAGGACCCCCCCGAAGTCTTCTTTGGATTTTTCAGACTCTCTCAACATGGAAACACCATACGATCATATACTAGTTCAGGCTCGTAAAATCCACGAATAAGTAACATTATCAAGAATTATTCCCTCTTCTCTTCAAGCCTGTCAAAAAATGAAGAGAGACCTGAGTTGACTTTCCTGGACTCGTTAAAATTTAACAGAAAATATCAGGAAGAAGTCTTCTTTTTGGGTTACAGTCGGTGGTAGCATGTCCTCCTTGAACATAGCACTCTCTGAATTTTTCAATACTCATGTATCAGTGTACACTTTTAGTTCATCTATCACTTCAAGTTTCTTACTCCTCCACTTGTCACTTATGCCTGGGGAATCTGATCATGTCTCCTACATGAAAGATAAGTCTAGTTGTACTATCTGCAAAGTTAAAAGCTGTCTTGGGTCACCTCTGTGTCGTGCTCATTGTTCAAGGATTTATCCTCGCTTTTGATTATTATCCTGATTCCATCATTATCCTATCTGATATCACTCGTGTCTACCTTCCTTTATCCAGTTCCTAGGCACTCTTGTGATCCGTTGGAGGATCTATCGCCTTCCTCATCACAGCATGGTTTCTCATCAGTAGTTCCTGAAGATGAAGGCCTCTAGTTTTGACGATGGTACCCTGGGGTTCACTTTAATCATTGGTGAATTCCTTTGCTTCAGTTGTCAATTATCACCTATTGATTGACAATCTGTTGAGTCCTATCTAGGTTCGACTTCGACACATCTATTCACATGGCCTGGATTGTACTGGTTCCTTTGGATTTTGATGAAGACCTTAGGTTTACCTCTATAACCTAACTTGCACAAGATTGTGTTGTGTTCACCTACCCAGCTTCCAAATTTTGAATACTCATCATTGTATATTGTGGCTTCGATCCACCTTTGTAATATACGTGGTCTTATACCCATATCTTATGATGTAATCAAATATTGTAGAGAAGCTATTGTTCCAGTATATTGAACATAGCATCCTCATATATGATTTTGTATATGACATTGATATGTATTTGTTTCAGGTACTTCCTCTGCTTCCTTAGACTTCTAAGCTCTCCAAGATAATGATTATAATGTATTTTGGCCATCGATTCCCTCTGACCTTGTTGCTGCCTTTCACACACCTGGGTCACATGGTAGAAATCTTCAAGACACTCGGTGTGTCCTTGGGGGAAATTCTTGGGTCAAGGCTGTCACCTTGTTCTTGACTCCTCCGTTTAGGCTCAACTCCTAACGAAGCCAAGGGGGGTAGACCCTATTAAGTTACTAAGGATGATTTCTTAGTGTGATGATGTTAAACTGAATCAATTACTTAGGATTTTGAATATTTTAACTATAGACAATTAAAGATGACGAGATACGAAAATAAACACACGAAAGCACAAAGCTAATACACAATGTATGTATGAAGAAAAAAAGACCAGTGCCTTAATAATGGAGTCAAATCAATAAAATCGATGTGCTTGCATGTGCTTGGAGTGAATGTTTTGTGATTGCATCTTGGTATGTTTTAAGTTAAATGTGAAGTATGAGTTGATTAAATTAGGCAAAGGGGGACTCCAAATATACCCGAGAGTACTTGGAGTATGTCCAAAACTAAACCTTTACGGCTACCCGCAAGGAATATGTGGGCTGAAATGGAGTCTCTGGGGCTATCGTTCATAACACACCCATTAGGGTGTGACAGAGATCGGTGCACCGAGGTCACTTTTCAGAAATTCCCGCTTCCTTTGGGTATTTTGCCACCGTAGAGGTTTGATCTAGGTGTTGGATTTTCACTTGATGGTTTGTCAGTTGGGGAGAGTGAGTCCTAATAATACTAGTCACCCAAGTGCTTTTGATATAGATTGACTGATTGGACGAACCGCATCCAAGTGCAGAGCATACACACTGGAGTCTTGTCAATTTTAGTAAGTTTTAAACTGGATGTTCTTGTTTAAAAGAAAAGCCTCCAAGAACCTCTTTCGATCCAAGTGGATCTCAGTCGAGGAATCGAGGAGGGGTTAATTTTAAAGTTGTTGATAAACAAATGATATAAAAAGGCAAACATATACACAATTCTAGTTTCTTAATTAATCCTACCACGAATCTCTTTCCCCTTTCGGGTCAATCGGGAAATCGTGGGGTAAGTATTACGATTAATTTGAAATGTAAGATATGGGGTATGGAATTAATAAAAGAATCAAGTATACTACCCTGCAAATTAGATCAATGCTAGTAAAAAAGAAATAAACAGAAATCGATGAAAAAGGCATCGACACAAATCCCCCCAGGGGGGATGGGGAATGGGCTCGAAAGAGCCTATTCCAAAGATAATTTTATTTATTATTGGTTATAGAATCAGTGAACTGAAATTATCAGAAACTTCTTGGTCCTTATATAGGCTGAAACCGATATTTTACAACTTTGGAAAAGTCTTGAGTTTTTAGTGAAAAAGGAGACCCCTTGGGGGATTTGAGCGCTCCTGAGGCCACTTCGGACAGCAGCTTCCTTTCCCTTCTGTCATACATGATAAAATACAGTGAGCATATTAGAATAACAAATGCCCAAAGTCGCTTTAAGAGTACCTTTGGATCAGCCTACCTTATCTCACAAAAAATGAAGTTAAAACTAGCTAAACAGGCAGAAAAGGAACCAAGGAAAGCAAGATTTCCTTGGGATCTTGGCTTGTTGTTTGTGCAGCCAACAAAAATGCACTGATATTGCAGAATATTGAATTTTATAATAGCGAAAGGAAATCTAATGCATGCGATCTACAAGTTTCTTTTAAATTTTCATGCAAAAAGGACGATTTCCCTACAGGTTGATCTAGAATGCTTATGAAACCTTTTTAAGTGCAATATCTAGGTTATGAGCTATGAAATATCAGATCTATGTGTATTTTACTTTGATGAAACAGATCCAAATGAAATCACAGCTATGAACTGAACCAAGTAACCGGGTAAAGTGTTGATTTTGAGGGAGGAAGAAGAGGAGAAAAGTGTCGGTTTCCTTGAAGATCCGCAGTAGAGCTTTCAGGTGGAATGTCAAGGGACTATTCCTTTGAAATGTTTTGAGGAGAATGAATAAGCAAAATAGATCAGCATCCTATCCAAAGTATGAACCTGCAACTCAGCTGAAATCAAATAACTTGCCAAGAAACTTGTGAGATCCGATTAGTACATACAAAGAGATTCAAGATAACATGCATATAAGCTTATAGGACATGCTAAATCTAGATCTCAAAACATGCATCCAAGGAGAGTGACAGTCAATAAACTTATTGAACAACACCTTTCCTATCAAGATTGTAATAAGCTAATTACCAATCTTAACCACAGATCTACAAGAAATTAGCAAAAAATGACCACAGATACAGGTTACCTCAGTAAAACAATGGCAATAATCATCCACACATGTAATGGCACCACACCGTATTGCCTCCAAAGCTTTTCTTTATTTCAAATGCAGAATTACAAAAATACAATAGCAGCAACACCTCAATCCCAGTTTTAACTGGCTTGGAAGAGGAGGCTGTGCCTGGATATATACAAAATACAGGAGATCCAGCCCAGGGGGCACAAATCCCAAGGAGATAGACCAAATATGCTGATGGAGATTCCATCAATTCTTGATCTGTGTCTAACTAAGCCAGATCTGAGTCTCGCTGAGTGCAATTGTCAATCGGAGAGCTGATTTGACTGATACCTCAACCTATTGACTGAAACATCCACCAAAACTCATCCAGATGAGCCAAAACGTGTTGAGGAGAGAGGGAGGGAGAAATTCCTCATAAAGGATGCTGAAGATAAACTTTGTATCTGATTTGATCACCTCCTTCAGTCAAGGATTTGTCAGATCCAGTCAATCTGCTTCAAATCTGACTGATTTCAATCAAATCGGCTGAGAATCCATTGATTTATTGATTTTGGATTTGCTCCATTATTCATCAATTTATTAATTAAAATAATCAATAATTGATTTTTGGTGCTT